>NNCF01127663.1:1070861-1116967 GCA_002313205.1 Laupala kohalensis
AAAGAGAAAGGAAGGAGCATGGCACAAGTAAGTGGAAGCAATGCCAGACTCAGCTCGGGGCCCCGTGTTCGCCAAACACGTACTTACTCGATGTAAGTCCCCTGGGGGGACAAAATTTAAAATGTTCCTAATGTTTTATTTAATTATTATTTGGTTACTAGTCGGGAAACAAAATGTTACTCGATATTTTTAAACTTATATATTTCACTGTATATTGCAATAATGTTGAAAATATCATTCTGAACATACGTAAAATAGACTTTTAATGTAAATATTAATTTCTTTCTCAATTAAGTAATAAATGTATAATAAATTTATTGTCAAAAAACAGTACAGACTGCGTATGACCACGTGGAGGACAATAAACTAATTTACTCTCCGGAAGCAAGCAAGGGACCATCCCATCAATTCCGATCAAGGGCCCTAAGGCAGAGGCGGATTCAAAAATTTCCGCAAAAGTTCATAGATAAGATACAAAGTTAGCTGCGAGTTATAATACATATATAATGTCAATATGTTTGTAATTTAACGCAAATATAATATAAGTATTTGTATAACAAGTATAATATAAGTATTTGTCAATGTTTCTAATAGAAAAATTTTATTTCAGAAGACCCGAACTTATTTGTTTTATTAATTATTTCGGGTCAATAACTGCCCGCCGTAACTATTTAGTTTGTTTTTAAATAGTCCACTTGAAATCGTCTTGTAATTCCACTGATTTTCCACGTCATCGTCTCTTCGACAGCGTTTCCACTTCGTCCGTAGCCTTCATCCATCACCTCCGAGTTCCCTCATTGTCACTTGTCTTATCAGCAAACAGCGCCTTCGCTAATGGACTTAATCCGACAGTGCACGCTTTGAAGGCAGCGTCTGAAGGCTCAGGCTTATTGAGTGAAGTTGAGAGCTCTCTTAAGAGCAAGCGAATCGGTGGATAACGGACGCGACGGTGACGTTCTTGTGACAAGCGGTGAGTCAATTTTCTGTGAGAGTATGAATTACGCGGTAAAATCCTATCTTAATGTTTAATTGTTGCGGGAATTCAAATTATGACGTAACTCTACTAGTCGTACAGACTTCAAAAATGGAAATGCAAACGTCAAGGTAGAGGAGTGAAGGAGATAATTCCAAAAAGTGAAATAAAATAACTCAAAATACCTTTTTAGAAGTGAAAAAGTTAACCCTATAAGATAGCACAGGCGCATTGTTGATGAGACGCTTGATCCAAACGTACTTATGTTGCTGAGACGTACTTTCCATAATAGACATCACAGTCTATTGGGAGCGACGTTCCATACTGCACCCCTCTACCCCAGCGAGCAAAGAGAGTCTCACTAAAATAAGATTCGGTTGTGAACGGATAAAAGATTCGTTCGATAATATATCATAAGTAAAACGACAGTGTTTCGAGCGGAAGAAATTTACACAAACTTCTACAAAATCTTGTCGTTAGAAAAGACACTAGAAAGAAATTGATCCATAACTCAGTAATACTTCCAGAAATTTCGGAGACGTTCATTAAGAATTTAAAATGGGAACACGTGCGATAGTGTCTTTCCTTCTTTGGTTCAAACATGAGAAAAGAAAAAATAGAAAAAGACGGTTTGAATTTTGGAGAATGCGCCGAAGAACTCTCCGAAGCGACGTGACCCTAATTCAAGAACTTAATGGTGTGTCTCGACAGAATAAATTCTGCTTCTCCAATGCGCGCATGTCGAACGATGGAGATCGAGTCGAAGGAGCAAACGTGACGTAACCAAGTGAACAAATGAAAGCGATGTTCCAACGATTACTTGAGAGAATAAAATTCAAGTCGAGGAGTGCTGAAACTTAATTTATTAAATAGTTTTCAACTTACATATTTATGTGTCAATACGTGCTCGAATGAGAAGAACTAAAAACGTTGTCTTCTCTTAATTTGCCTGAATTCTGTTTTCACGCATATACTTGAAATAAGTCTACTGCACCCAATATGGATTTAAAAATGTCCGCAAGCAATATCGCGGATAATCAGAAAAAATTAAAAAATATAGAAAACAAATTACTTATAATAAAATCTGTGATTATAAAAATGTGTCGCTGTTACTATACCTTCTTTAATTTACTAAATTAAATATAGGGGACCAGAGAGCTGATAAATATTATGCTTAAATTTAAATATTAAGTTTACGATAAAAGTGGAGAGAGCGATATAGGTATACGAAGTGAAGTCTCAACAGGTGAGACTAACGTGTAAACGAATATTACACATTTAGAGACAAATTAAAGAAAGAAATGAAACAGTTTTGGAATGTCACATGATGGATATAACTAAGGCAAAAATACATAACTTAATTGGATTCATACACCGATTCCAGTGTTGGCTTGAGTTTTCTTATAGAGGGGCATAGGGAATGATGATGCACAAATGACAACCAACTAAGCTCACATCTCTCATGATAATGTAATATATATCTTCCGTGAGAGGTTTTATTGAGTTCGCTTTTGAAAGGTGCGGTTCCTATAATTTACAGCGTGTATCCTTAACATTTTCTCATTGAAATACGAGCTATCAGGTCGCGGCTGGACGCGGAGTTTTACGGAGAATTCACTATACGTACCAAAGAAAACCCATCTAAGTGTCACTGACTCACCAAATATTTCCGGTTCACTTGTAGGAATCAAAGAGAAGCAACCTTGTGCCAAATAACCATCTATTACTAATTATTCGTTAATTCTCTCAATTGGATATATTTTTATATTTAAATTTATACGGTCTTTTTCTAAATTATGCATTCACATTTGTTAAAAATATCTAGCCGATATCTCAAATAATTTAGAATACCGTACAGACTCTCTCTGTGATAGAGATATTTCAAGACAAAATTAATTAGCGACTGAATTGAAAAAAAAAGAATCAACCTAGAGAAAACACGCATTAATTCCCATAGTTCGAAGAATATTAATTACAAAATCACTTTTTACATTTCATATTTAGTTACAAAAGTACTTTAGAGTGTACAGAAGATATAAAAAGTTAATAAAAGACGAAATGGAAAAACTTCGAGGTTTTCGTTTGGTTAATAATTTTATTCTCATACACATCATTTCAAGCTCTATAATTTAATTAAAGATTCAATCAGCACGTGGTATTAAAAATCAAATTGCCTCTCAAAGGGAAGAGCCCAATAGGTGTGCCACCAGTACAGACAAGAGCTGACTTGTAGTACCGTGGCAGTACGGGACATGTCAATCGTTTCCTACCTCCTGAGCAAGATGATTACATTTCAACGAAACTTCCGACACTACCCTACAAACAAAGTTCATCCTTCCCATCTTCACTGAACTACTCTTACGTGAACTAATATTTTTGGAAAAGCTAATAGTTTTCCTCGTGCAAGGGTGAGGGATCTTCCCCTCCATCAACGACGCATTTCTCAGACACGTCTTAAAGTAGTACTAGGGTAGGTAGAGCTAAATCGCTAAAATACCTGAAATTGGCATAACTAAACAAAGTACTTATTGTGATTTCATCTTGAAAAACATACAGCACCACCCATTTAGAATAAATAATTGCAATTATTATTGATGGTGGTGCCTTATGGAGGAAACGCTAATTTAAAAAACGACCGAGTTTTAATCTCGAAAATTGTGGAAGTTTACTTTGATTTTTAGTAAATTTTCCGTAGTATTTTTACATTACCTTTATCTATAGGTCATCGAACATTAAAAAATTAATTTTTCAACATGAGATTCACAAATTACGAACCGTTGCGCTCGGCCGCCATGTTTTCATATTCTCTTATGCATTTCAAACGAGTGAAGCGAGTTCTTGAATATTGTTTATTATTTACTATTTAGTGAGATATTATATATATATATATATATATATATATATATATATATATATATATATATATATATATATATATATGTGTGTGTGTGTGTGTAATGTGTTTTAACACAACTGGAATAATAATAAAGAAAACAATTATACATATAAATGATTTGACTAACTTGGAGTGCTGGTCGCACCTTAAGGGGTCATCTGTCTCAAGTCAGCCACCAACAGTAGTCGGTTGAGCTATGACCAAAATCTCTCTGTCACGACCAAGATATCGAGTCAGATAGCAATTGTCCTCAATGAACGCGTCCGGAGTGGAGGCAGCCACAAGATGATGAGAAAACGGTGATGGAGTTTCGTTTTTCTAGTTGGGAATTTTCGTTCCACAAAGGTCACGCACTTCGTGAATGAATTCGAAGAGGAAACATTGGTTCAGGAAAATAGAGCGAGACAGTAAGGAAATAGATTTTCGGGATGGGCGATATTTCAATCAATCGGTAATCCAATGATTGCATTATCTGATTATTACTCACCAATTATACATCGTAAAGTGATCAATCAATTTTACAGGTCGTCATAATTTTCGTAATAATTAATAATTTCTCGATATTAATTTGAAATAATTCGTTATTAAAAAAAAAAAACTTTCACAATCTTGTGTATTTTTATTATCACATATTTGCCACATGTAACACGAAAAATAGAATTAAAAAACACAAAATATAAATTTAATCGAAACACACAATAATCGTTCTGAAAATAATCGAAATATATTTCTATAAATCGCATAAAATAATCGATTGTTGTGCAAATCGTGATTAAATCACGCATCCTTTGTAGAAACCCTGTGGAATCGATAGAGAAAAAGAGAGGGGTCAAACTCGAAGCGGAGTTTGAATAATGATGGAAGGCGCATCTCAAGGACAGAGTTTGAATGGCCGATCACGGACTAACAGCATCCATTTAGAGACGTTCGGTCTAAAGGAAGGAGAGAGAGAAAGAGCGATAGGGCGGGAGAGTCGTTAATTGATGAAGTAAAGATACAAAAGGAAGATCTCCATTCGTAACAGGACATACGCACTAAAAGGGGCAATGAATTACATTTTCCGTGATGAGACTTTATGGGAACAGAAAACAGTTACGTCAAGAGAATGTGACTAGAAAATAGTTCATAACAGAGAATTAACTGTAAAATTACAGGATGTAAAAATCCTTTTCTGCCACTCTGATCCACTAATTTCCGTTGAGCCACATCTGTTTCTAACATGTTTTACTGCATTTTTCAACTTATTTATATTTCATAATATGCTAGTCACGTTTTTGCCTCCATCGTGGACTTTGTAAGAAATAAGACCATAACTGTTTCCGATCAAATCCCGGATATTTTCTTATAGTTTTTTTGGTTTTAAGGAAAAATATTTTCAAAATTTATCCTAGTAACACCCCGGTTGGAACTTGCCAAATAAAATTAAATGTTTCCTCAATCATCTAAATTATTTGGAGAAATGAACTTCTACGAAAGCTAGGTGAGGAAAAATAATGAGGTTATAAAGTTCTAACATTAATACTTACAATCGTGAGGGTGAGGTAAAGAAGTGCTTATATGAACGCAGTAGAACTTCACGCACTGCGAATAGCAGTGAAATGCAGTTGGTGAAACTTGAAAATAGTTATTTTGCATTTTATTAGATTATAGAATCTTGTATTAAAGAGTAAATAATCATACGTTCGATGCCTGAATCAGTGAAATGTTTAAAAAACATTTTACTCGTATGAAATATGTTTTATTGGTTAAAGAGAGAGAAAGAGAGAATGAGATATCTGGGGATTGCGAAAAAGGAAGAAGAAAAGACTCCGTAAGCTGGAAGAAGCAAAAGAAATGCTATATTAAGCCACATAAATCTATTTTCTAAAATACCGTGAGTTATTTTTATATATTTACGAATAACTTTTGGTGTTTTTAGGTATTTATGCGTTATTATTGATCAATTTTTACTATTGATCGAATAACGCGTACATACTTAACAGAACGGGAAAGTAGAGCAATTTCATACAGCCTGAATTAATCGCTGCGAAGGAAAGCAGGGAAAAAATAAACCATACATTGATTACGTTACTTACTATATATATATTTCAGTTTTGTAGTTCCTTAGAGTAACGTTACATGTCGAAATTTTTTTAAAGATATATTAAAAACAAAGGTGAGCTATTACTCTTACTTTTTATTTGTTATTTTTGAATGATGGAATACAAGTGGTAAAAGATGGTATGCCAACAGAAAGAAGTTGTTGAAGACCTTGAAACATATAGAAAGATTTTTCAGGAGAGGAAAATACGGTATTTCAAAGAAGAACATTAAAATGTTTTATTGCATCAAACTGTTTTGTTCATACAAATGTTTCCAATTTTTTCTTCTAAAAAGCATTGATATAAAACCACTGTTTGAAATTTTGAATTAATGTTTTATTCGAAGCGATGACCATGAAATAAGAAATATAAATCAATCTTAGTCAAAACGATCTCAAAGCTTAAATACCAAAAACGTCTGCCACGCTGGAGTAGTAAACTCCTTGATCACCAACATTTGACGTGCCGTTTCTCTTCTGTGTTCCTTGGAATCTACGTTTCGTTATTCCGTGTGAGTAGCGTGCACGTCTATCACGTAGCTACGGCGCTACTTCATTAATGACGCTGAGCAGACGCATAGTTTCTTAACTTAATGGTCTTTTGTGTGGTAAAGTGTAGCAGAGATAAGCTCTTATCAGGAGGTACCGAGAAATAAATGTTAATAAAATGTAAACTGTGCAATAAATTAAGTATTTTCTCAGCAAGTGAAAAGTACAAGAATACATAAAGAACTTGCAGTTTGTTTCATTAGTTTCATCCTGGCCCAGGTTTTCTCTCCAGTTTTTCTTCGGCTAGAAGCGGATTTCTTATACAGGTTCCCTAGGGTTTTGTCTAAGTGCGCGTCTATTGAAACAATAAATCGTGAATTCAGTGTTATTTCGATTCTGATGATTTATTAACACTATACTCTATACTCAATAATCTATAGTTCCATAATAATTCGTCCATGTGAAATAAATGTTTTGTGTCAAATTACAAACATGTTGATATTCTATTGGCATTATAACACGTAGTTAACTTTTATCTCATCTAGGAATTTTTGCTTAAATTTTTCAACACGCCTCTGCCTTCGGGCCCTTGATCGGAATTGATGGGATGGTCCCTTTCTTGCTTCAGGAGAGTAAATTAGTTTATTGTCCTCTACGTGGTCATACGCAGTTTGTACGGATTTTTTTACAATACATTTATTATTATTATTATTATTATTATTATTAGTTTGATTACTATTTAAGACAATACTTACGTCATTAGTCCACAAATTTTCTCGCAAAATACTAGAAATCTTAACTTATAAATTTTCTCAATAATTTTATTGATATAATATGTATACGATATTGCCACTAAAAATATAAAACAATATTTATATTTTTTGAACTAAAGATTTAGACCTTCATCCTGATAGTGTAAGTAATAAATATTTAATTTCATAGAAATCACAGAATATTTCAATTCAATTACACGTAACTATCTATACACGTTGTTCATGAATACATTTTGACTCACGTAGTCGCTTAATTTAAAATTAATAAAAGAATAAAACGATTATTCTTTAATTTGATTGTTCATCACAAATTGAGAAATGAAATCATTGCTCATTGACTGAGAAAGCTATAAAATAAGTGAAAAAGAAAACTATTCTTACACACATTTTGTCATGAGCACAAATTAATTGTTTATTTTTTGAAGCTCAAACTAAGTAAAAATATAAACTTTTAATTTCTCAAAAAATAACTCTTATTTTTGTTATAATTTCAGATCGTTAAACATATCTCGAGTTGTAAATAATAGATTTTTTATTAAAAACATAATTAGCGATTCGTTTTCAAATTTTGTGTCGAACGTCAGATGTTGTGGGAGAAAAGTAAATTCTGGGCGATTTCTTCCTCAGCAATTGAGAAAATGAATTTTAACATAATATCTCCATTATGATAATATCTACATCTCATACTTTTCAAATAAATATTCATCTATCTGATAAAAAATTCAATTGATATTAATAAATAATGGAATGTTCACGTTGTGTCCTTCATCAGTTTAATGATTAAACGCTGTCGCGGCAGCGATGACGCTATTGTTGCGTTTCAAAAACGCTTAATGAAGGGGATTGATAAGCAGGAGATAGCTTCTGAAGGGACAAGACTCATGATGCGGAACGCCAAGCCATCACAAAGCACGTATTCCTCTGCATTGCAACTAAACAGCGAAGCCATAAATACTGGAGACTTCAATGCACAGATAGAAAAAAAACCTCCATCTCATTCGACGATAAATTATCCGCGTTTTTGGTTCAAAATTTATACGTTTCTGAGCAGCATACATAAGATACACCATAGTTATCATTGTAATGTTGAGGTAAACGACCAGATAGAAGTATCCAGCATCGCTGACAAGAACCAGTCATTTCCTCAATAGCAATTACTTCTACAACACAAAAACTGTTCGTGTCCGCTGAATCACAATACAACACAATGTGAAGAATAAATATCTACACTTATTGTTCACAAGAAAATTATTCACAATGCTTGTCGAAATGATGATGTCATTGTAAGTATTTGTGTGGTCATTATTATTTCTCATAACAGAGATGCAACAGTAAAACATGAACATTACTAACGAGCTATAGATGTCGGTTTTAAGTAAATAGAAAAATATAAACGAGAAAAGAAAATCGACACTGTAACAATCTTTAATATTGATAATGCGCGCAATAGCACAAGTAAATTATATACCACATTTTAAAAATTAAAATTAAAGATTCATTGTGAACAATCAAATGGATTTAACAGTTAATTTAAATGGATTCTCAGAAGGCATCTTGAATAACACAAATAAAATATACAACCTCCAGATGAAAAATATATATTTTTATGAATAATTTATATCCACAGTAAGATATTTTGCTGCTTAAGAGACAATTAGATGTAATTAAAAATCTAACAGAATGAGATTCATCCCCACATTATTTTACGTTTTACCACTTCATTATCAAAGAAATGTATTGTTTATGAGCCATTCTCTGGGTGGTACACATTTAAAACTCATAAATGAAACTGAAGAATTATTGTGAAGAGGAGATGGCTGAAGTTGTTAAAGACCGTAGTGTAATCTATACTTTTCTTCCAAGGAAAATAGTCAAAGAAAACGTAACCTCATTCGCATCTCTTCCGCGTTCCTACACGTACAGAAGAGATGTGAAAAGTACGATAAGGTAAAAATGGAGACGATCCGGGAATCGAACCCACTGAAGTGTTGACAACAACGTTATATCGTAATATTTACCAAGAACATTCGGAAACAATTTATTTATAATTGAAATGAACCGATCTTGAATGAAAAACGGTTATGATGAGGGCCCATAACTCGTCGAAACTGCTACAATTTATCCTAACTTTGTTTGCCACGTCGAAGACTGTGTACTTGCCTGAAGTGACATTTTTTTTTTTTTTTTTTTTGCAAGGTGGGGAGGGGGAAATTTGGAGTGATATTTATCGGTAGAGTGGGAGTTGTTTTACGTCGTGCAATTGAGAAAACAACTTTGAATATATTTACATAGTTTATTTTCATTGAAATATGAAATGTTTTGGTTCTATAGTTAGAAGATCTTTTCTCTGACTTTATAGAATTCTTTAGTCTAATATTACTTTTTTTACTCTTAAATTAAAATTTTAAACAGCGCTATGCGAATGAAGTATATTAAGAGTGACGTGAAAATAATAACCTGAATACATTTGTTTGTCCGGAACAAACCACGTCTCTATAGACAGTTTCAGAAGACGTCTCAGAAGTCGAATAGACGCAAACGCGCAGTTCGACAATATCTTGGGGCTGTTCGACTTTGACATTGCTCTGAAAAAGGCAACAGCATAATGGTCGAAACGTTGGTATTTACAATTATGTTATGTTGAATGAAAATGGGAGACGGGAGCGAGGGACCGACTTCAGTTTAACTCGCTGTTGCGCTTACCAACTTCACCATCCTGTTCGCCTCTGAGCCCAGTCTACCATTAACATTCAACTTGCGAGACTTAAGTTCTTCCTAAGAAGTCGCCTCAAAGGAGGGTTCTAGTCTCCCTGATACCGCCTTAGAGGTCTGTGGGTTTCATAGGGACTAATAGAATCTCGGTTGCGTCTCACATTTTCATTCAACGTAACATAATTAATCTGTTACCTGGCGGTGAGGAGATTTTTGTATGTTGGTATTTTTGTCTACTGAAATGCGGTTTGTCCCGACAAACAAGTACATACTCACTGCGATCGCGGAAGCCTAAGTTTACATGTTGTCTGTAACTACGCTTAAGCTCCCCTGATGAACCTAATTCTCGCAATTTTAGTTGACGGTGATACACTTTAGTAAACACACACCTGTCATAGAGTGTGGAACGGGGAAAAAATGGTGGACAGAGAGAATTGTTGAATGGCGTGAGAACACAACAGGGCAGCACAACAAAAGCAAAGTGTCTTGTGTCACGCCGCGGGCAAGAAGAAAGCAACATGATTTGGAGTTCAACGGCAGGCGATTGGAAAGTTGTAAGTTGAACCCTGGACCGTAAAAATCAACTTAATAATTACTGTTGGACTTGTGTTATGATTTACTGTTGCATAAGAATGAATCAATCAATAAAACCAAAAGAAAAAGTGCATAAGGAAACATGATGCCTATATAAATTCATTCCTAATTATAAGATAACATGGAAAACATTGTATTGCGTAGCATATTGACTATTATTTAACTTCTAAAATTGTTACTGAAGTAGCTATTAGTAATTTTAGTATGGATGAGGAAAGTTGCGTTCGTCACAGTATTAACTAACAGTATTTTATCGTTTCTTACGAGTATTATAATATTATTTGTTTATTCTGTATACCAATTCTCTTTCAACCGGAAAACGGAAGGGATGTTTTGAAAATATGTTTCTTTAACACTCATGAGTCCCTGAATTAAAACTCCTTTAAAATAAATTCCGAATCCTGAAATAATATAAATGCAATTTTATTTTCATTGCCAGTTGGAAGTGGAATGAATGTAGCATTTTAAATTCTTATATCTTCAAACATTCTCTTAGCATCATCGGTTGAAACCGTTCCTACAATTCATTTTGACGTGGTGTAAATTCTATCGAAGTTTGGCCAACGAATCTAAATGAGTGAATCAACTTCAACGCCGCAACAAAGGACTTATTGCAATTTGATTACTGCTACCAGATGAATATGATGACGAGCCGGGGTTTAAACTCTGAAACTTTGACACTGATTGTGGAGGTACACCATCCGTTCACCGAACACAATTACCATCCAGAACCATGTGAGGGGATGTTGTAGCGGTCAGCCACCCCTAGATCCCTACAGGAGATACCGGGTATGATTTTTAGTTCGTCACCATCATCATCGGCCATAGTTTTAAAATCTCTTCTCCGCACGGAGATACCACATGAAAGAAAGATCTGCCTGCTATTGATTTGTAATTGTCTGAAATTAGTCATCCAGAGTTTTATTGGCTCGGACAAAAAATCATTTTTGAATTTACTGGTTTATTCTCAAGTTAACTTAAGAAAAATAAATAAATTACGACATTTATGGACGATAATTTTGTTCTTTCTCAGAACACAACGCTTCGATTCGTGGTTAGAGTCGTCATCAGGTGTAACAAATTGAAACAAGAAACTTAAGCATGATGTCAACTTAAAATATATTTACAAAAAAGCAGAAATCACACAAACACATTATAACATTGTATTTTAAATATTCGGTAGCTTTTGTGACAGTGCGTGCATTCAAAATCCCGTGTATATTTTTTATAAATATAATTTCAAAGACGCACCTTTTGTGATAATTAACTTCTTGTTCTATTATTGAAGTGTTATCCCAATCCATCAAGTGATTATGGACGTTGATAGTAGAATGAGTATACTTAAGAAAGCTATGGCGGAGTATCAAAACTCGAAATATTGTCAAATTATAGATTACTTTCACCGAGCGGACATGGTTCTTAGTAAGAAAACACATATTCCGTTCTTCTAAGTAGATTTTTCTCATGTGTAACAGAGGCGGCACATATACGTGCTATCGAACGAACATGCTTCGTTGCGTAGTGGTGAGGGTGAGTCGGGGGTGGGGGAGCAACCCACTTGCGGCGGGGGGTCGCGCCCTCTAACGGCTTCGGGGATTCATCTGGCGTGCGGCGCAGAGGCTACGCGCAGGGCGGCGCCGTTCTGTGCGTGCCGCGGGGCGCCCCCGTCGCGCCGCCAACACCTCCGCAAGAGAAGGTCTTCCATGGAGATGAAGGTGTTGATCCGTTCCAATAAAAGGTCCATTTCACACCAATGACGTATTTCATCTAAGACTAGATGACTCTCCCGGCTTGGATCATATCTGACAATAATAAACGACAATTACTTAATTCATGAGTGAACAAATATTTTTATGAGTAAATACTTTATATGTAAATAAATTGAGAGTATTTATTTTTATATCGTGAAAACAATTTTACACTTACCACTAAAATCTGAAGTTTGCAATCTTTCTTTCTGAATTTAATTTCGTGGTTAAAGAAAAGAGGTTTCATGAAATATCCTTTAATATCCAATTGCGCGAGTTGGCTAAAAATTAAAAATAGCTTAAGGTAGGGCTTCTGACGCTTTCCCTCAATTTACAGGTACGGTAGTCAATCACGCGAAACACAAAGAGATGTAATCGCAATGCATTAGCATCAATATGCATCGTCTACCGCTTCATTCTACCACTGTTGGTGTATTTCCGGGAATGCTGTGGGCATAGCGTTAGGGTTAAAGATACGGTAGTAGAGTAAAATACAGGAAATGAAAAATCAAAGCTCGATAAGTGTTAAGTGATCTCTTAAGCTAAAAATTAAAAAACATAACATTTCACATATCAACTTTGACTTAGGGATACGTCGTGAAATCATATTTGAAATATTCAATTTTAGAAGTGAATTTTGGTACGAATTCAAGAAAAATGATTTTTCTTTTTTGCATTAGGTATTTTATAACGTAACTCTTCTATACAAGTACGAAGAGATAAAATATAATATTTTCAAAACATGAAAACATATGATTAGTAAGTCAAACGTTGTCATAATAATATCAATATTATCACGAATATTTCACAAACTGTGGGAACCAACAAAAAAAGTTTGGACAATACATACGCAGATTTTAAGATAAAAAATAATTAATTTAATTTTAAAAACATTTTGAATTTTGAAAAATCAAAAGTGGCATATTTGAGGGAAAATATGTCGGAATGAACAATCACGAAATTGAGTCTGATTCCAGAAGAAACCAAATAATTCCCAGTTTTGTTTTTTATCGATTCTAGAGAATTGATTATCAAGGGAAGAAAATCTTTCACACATTTACGTACAATCATCAAGTTATTTTAAGACTACGTTTCCATAGACCTGTTTCGTAAAAATAAGAAGCAATCTCGAAACTTTTTTTTCTTTTTGAGGGTTGCCTTGCTTTCCTTATACGTTTCTTGTGGAATTAGAAAGTAAAAATGTGTATTATATGCCACTGGTAGAAACATTGTGAAAGTGTTAAGAATTATCTCATTAATAATGGAAGACTAACTAAACTAAAAATTCAATGAAACTAGCATTCTGGACGATATCACGAACGTTTATTTTATTCAGCAAGACTATTTTATTTACTGTATAATATAGCAAATACTGCTTTCCCCCAATCTGCTTGTAGAAGTTTCGCTTGGTTTTATATTTAGCATTAAAGAATGTAAAAAGGAGATCAGAAAACTTATGAATAGTGTATAATAATGCACAATGTAGGCATCAAGTAACTCACGTACAATTCCTTAATTGTATTATTTATACCAGCATGGTCAGACGCATCAGAACTCGTCAATTGTCTGGGTTTAAGTACGCAAGTAACATAACAGCTTCCTTTCTTGATCTAACTTTTAAAGTTTATCTCGGAGAGCAACCGGTGAAGGATGAATAATAGGAAATCGCTGACTTCTTTCAAAGTTCTAAACTACGTCACTTCATTTGTGCGGTTTACTCCATCCGGTTGCGCATTCAAGGAACTAACGTTATCTGGGACATTTGTGTGTAAGTGTATGTGATGACGTGGATATAGACGATTGTTTTTATCCGAATGAATATAGCAAAATGGCGCCTCACGGACTGGCTGTGACGTATCATGGGGAGGTTGACTGTGTTCTTGCTTCAAGGAGGCGCTACGCTCCGACGGAAGCCGGCGTGCAACATATGCTCATTCAGGCCAAGCATCCAGGCAACGAATGGCTAACGACGTTCACATATTGTGTCCTCTTGATGAAGAAACGTCCCTCTTCTGGAAGCCACTTGTCACTGCTTGCAAAGGGTTGAATTATCTGCTGTGGTTACGCATCCCACTAATGAGCTCAGCAGTATTATTTATGTGTATGAATGGGTGGTAAGGAGGTTGTTGTGGTCACGATCCATCAAAATGTTTGATTGTTATTAAGTGCTCTTTGAACGATTAAAGCATCTTCGAGATAATAAACCGCAGGGAAATGGATGCAAACACCCCTAGGTATTGGAACGTTTGCTTATTTAAAACTGTTAAGGTAATAAACAGTATTTTTGGATAACTGTGTTTTTTAATATAAATCAAAAACAAAATTGATAAATAAAGAAATACACTTTTTCTCAAAAAAGCAGTTACCAACTGCGTATGACCACGTGAAGGATATATATATTTTTTCAAAGTTATTACTTTATAGTACCTCTAAACCAAAACGAATATCTATTTTATACATACCGTGAGAAAGAAGACCAAAAGAACCTTAAACAAATCGCCAATTTTGACATAAGTGGCACAGCACAATCTAAGCAAAGGCCAATCTTTTAAAACTATTTTGGACAAGCCCCGCCCTCGCTGTCAAAATGAAGACTAAAATTTCCACTTCCTGGTTGGACCAGTTCTCTCTGCACATTGCCAACTCGATTAACTGTCGTCTTCTCATAACAGCTTCACTTTGCATCCTGTGAATGATTTAAGTCCGAAACGCTCCTACCACTTAAAACACCCGAAATATTTTACACAACATTATTGGAAATCGCTTCCTGAAATGTATTATTGATGGGAATGTATAATCTCCAAAAGCATGAAACGGCAAGAAAATCTTTTCTATACATATATTTTTTCGAGGAAGATTAGC
The DNA here is from genome assembly GCA_002313205.1 of Laupala kohalensis. Lineage (NCBI taxonomy): Eukaryota > Metazoa > Arthropoda > Insecta > Orthoptera > Trigonidiidae > Laupala > Laupala kohalensis. Next base: position 1,085,989 of record NNCF01127663.1, read on the forward strand.
AAGTTTTGATATGTATTGGTAATAACTGTTTTTTAATGGAATTAAGAACATAGATTGATTTTGACAACGATTCAACTATTATTTTACTCGAAACAGTTTTCGGCTGCATTATCGATATTATTCGGGTTGCACTAACATTGAAGTAAAATACTAATATAGTACTCAAAAAGTAATACAAGGAGCAAAAGTAAATTGATCGTGTAGGGACGTGGAGTATTCAGAACCCCAACATTGTTTTCAAATTAGGGGTTGTAAATAGTCATACTGACCTTACCACATACACCCGTCCCCAACGTGCACACTGCGTTTTCCTGTTTCAGTCTACACTCCACCCACATGCTGTAGTCAAGATTACGTTTCACGCCATGGCCTAGTACTAACGTTTTGTGATATTTTCGGAGTGCCCAGCATCCCACACCACAGTGAAACAATTATTTTCTCTTCCCTAAAGTGAGTGAGCCGCTTTGGTAGAAATTTTGCAAATTTTCCACTCAAAGAGGTTTCTTGCTTCATCGATGAGGAAAATGAAACTTTTGACTACACGAGTAACTAGTGGTGCAAAACCATTGCACACACTTTCTCATATGCGTTTCTCCGTCTGCAGCATAGAGTGAGGAAAAATTCTATAGTGATAGGGTCATTTCCAGTGTAGTCCTCTATATTTTGGACGTCTTCCAGGGCACTATTCATGCTCAAAGTCACTTGAACTTATTACAGTATATTATTTGAAATTTGAAAATACAATAAATATTAACAATATTATTTCAATACACATAGCGACATAACAGTTTTATAAATGTCGTAAAAGTGTTATGTAAATGTACTTTCGTTGTAGACAGAAATTAATGTATTTTCGTATCTGCAATGCGTTTGCTGTCCTCCTAAGTACCTTACCATTATCATATCTTTTATTTCAGTTTACGAAAAGTGTATTCTACGTCTGCTCGGTCCATTTACACAGTTAAGTATTATTCAAGCTTCTTGAAACAGTAAACTAATGTGAAAGTGTAGCGGACAAAAATTACTTTTCTGCGTCTATACCAAACCGCTAAGGCGGATGTAATGCATACTAATTGTACCTTACGTAAAGAAAATGTAAGCAAAATCGTTGGAGCCGTTTTTGGGAAACATACAAAAGAGTACTTTGACCTTCATGTGAAGTAGCCTTTGTTTTAAAGTAAAAAAAAAATTAGAGCACGTGCATCGACAACAAGTAAATTCTTCCGTAAATACGAATTAAATTGATTAATCCATTTACTCAGAATCACTGTGCACAGACGGACGGACGGACGGACGTTATGCAAAAAAACACTTTCTCAGAATCAGGGATAGCCAAAACAGATATTTCCGTCGAAATATGGCTTTCGAATTTTTTCACCTTTACAAAACTGTCTTTATACTACGTATATGAGAAAGTGAAAATGGAGAAAGACCATCTGCCTCAAAGGCAAAATTTTTGAACCCCAGTCTCGTGTTGCTGGCCTTCTATTACCTCTCTCTGTCAGATTAAGAGCAATGAAAACGGACACGGGCAAAGGCATTTAATTGTCAATGATAATGATACCAATACTTTGTTCTCTCATTATGAAATACGGCGATAATTTGGGAAATGAAACTGATTATTATTATTATGAAAAGACTCGTCTTTCGTGCAGGTCTTGCGCTGTACCCTTCGCAAATTGTACATGAGTAATTAGTTGAATCATTTCAATTTTTTCGATCAAATTCTTTGTTTTTTTTATAACTTAGGTACTTAATTTACATCTTAAAGAAGGTATTTTATTGGTGATTTATTTTCCTGCTCACTTAATAAAGCAATATTTTGAAACGTTATCCAATAATACGAAAAGAAACATTTCGTTCCGTCTTTCATTGCTATCTTTTTACAATTTATATGCCAATTCACGTGTGTTAGCTAATACAACTTCATATTTTACCAACTATTTTGTTTTTTAATACAGTACTCATTAATACTGAAGTATTAACACAAGTATAATTCGTAAATATTTTGAAGTGTTGTATCAAAATCTCATTTTCATTTCCTGTTATACAAAGTGGAGTGGATTTGAGTTTGATAGAGGAAGTGCTATTTGCGATCAGCAAATTTGTGGATAATTCTAAATTCATATGCACGTGACCGCAACTTTTAAGTTCTCTCCTAACGAACTTGTAAAAGAAAAAAAAAATAATAATAATAAGAGAAAGCGTTCACACAGTTACTCCAAAAATTCCAAGAGACTAAACTTATCTTACATGTTGAAATAATTTAAAAAAATATAATTTAAATTCCTGATATTAGTGTTTCCTATTTACGTTTTCTGTTTGTTTCTTATGAAATTATTTAATTACGTAGTGGGACGATGAAAAATATACTCTTTTCCTCCTTTACACGAGTGGAAATTTAAGTGATTTAATGTAATATTTTCATCTTTTCTGTGCAAATAAATGATGTAATATTTACATTAGATCTTTTTTCCCATAGTCCCCTATTCCAAAGCAGTAACTGAATGCCACGTGAAATTAAAATAACGGGAAGCAACCACAGCCACTTTTTGGCTGCTCGTCTCCTTGTAAGACAATTTTAATGGACGCTTTTTAATAGGCTTTGAGTAGAACGCGTGTTAGCAGAAAGTACACGCGTTACACCATGTCCAGAGCATGTAACAAAACTCCAGGTGGCGATCCTTAATAAGTGTTCCGGGACGTGGGTTGAGACCTCGTCTAATGAACAATTAAAGACTGAAAGGGGAGACGCTGATGTGACGTTTCCGGTCAGAAATGCTCCTGTTCCGAGTTATGCCGTAATGATGTCGCGGAAAACAAAATGAAAGCAAGTTCGCAATGAATGGTTGTATTTCTATGTAATATTTGTACTTTGTGAAACTTGCAAAAATGCAACAGATGCAGCTTCCATCCCCTTCACAAGAGTCTTGGCACCTGGCTACACACTTTCGTCTTCTGAAAACACCTGTTAATACCAATTACCGTGATGGGCTTGAGAGAAATCAGGTGTGTGGGATGAGATGTGTATTTTGATTGGTCATTCCACGACGTTCTGTGTAAGTTCTTTGATGACGTTTCCCACTGCTATTATGAACGCAAACAAGAACATCCTTCTTTTCTACACTATTGTTTCAGAAGAACGAAAACATAACGTTCCTGAAAACATGCGACTTACGGTACAATTATTTCTATTCACCTATGAACCCATGATTTCAGCATGGGAAAATAATATTAAATTTTTTTGAAAGTTTTTCTGAAAATTAAATTAATTCAAAATAATTTTGTTACGGCATAACTTCAGATTATATTTTTTTAAACAGAAATCAAGTTTATGTAAATTATTTGTAATGTTTAATGAGAAAGAATCGAAAATATGGCTAAGTTCGAGAATTGAATTTGTGACATCAGCTTGTATAAAAACGATTCCGATATTCATTTGAAACACTCAGACGAAGTAGAGGTTTGTGGATATATAATATGTCGCACACATGCCAAAAATTAGGAAATATACAGAGGTATATGCAATAAAGAATGTAGTACCATCAGAAACAGGAGTGATAATCTCCAACATGTCTCTTCAGTACACGTGAGATAAGTTATCTGTTCATGAACCCTGAGGCGATGACGTAAGATTCAAGAATGACAGTCGCCTCTTGTGTCACGTGCTTCTTAACACACACCTATCGGGATCGATACATGTCTGGTAACATGTAATCGAAAGAAAAGAGAGAGGTTTAAAATTGTAACGAGAAACAAATGATCGAAGCTTGGAAGAAAGATCAGAGAATAGAATTGCAAGATCTCAAGATGTATCTGATGCAACATATTTTTGAATGAAGTTCCGAAATGGTCAAATTCGAACATTTCGTTTAACAACAATAATTATCACACTAACATGAAAACAGATAATAATGTGAAATTCCATTCTTGATTAATACATCATTCATCATTTATACACATTAATACGCAAATGTCCTCTAGATATTTTGATCCTTTTCTGCGTAACCGGACAACGAAGTATCTTATGTTAGAGCATTAAAAGGTGTGATGATTTCATCTTTTCCTTTCCAAGAAAACGATATTTAAAAATTTGCTTCAAGAAAAACGCTACTAGATCCATTTGTTATAAAACGATGTTACTTGACTTCTTGATTCCGGACAAATGAAGTCACTGACGCGTCTGGTAAGTAATAAACAAAAAAAAATTCGTAAAAAAATTGTAGGTGAGTTACATAATGATCAACTGTATAATATCATGTATTATTTATAACTATTCTAAAGTCCTGTTTAATTGTTAATTTTTAACTAAATATGAAACAGAGTGAAACTTGCATACAACTAGAAGTAATGGGACAAAGAACTATATGCCATATTACTCAGATAAATTAAATATACTTGCTGTATAAAAGTAAACATATACATTTTTTACAGAATTTAGATTAGATTCCATATGATTGATCTATTCATACTCATTTTTATAATCAGTGCTGCTAAAAGCAGAATATACAAATATGCATTTCACACTACATGTAACAGATTCGATGAGTTCACGAAGCGTTTTAGTAGCGCGTATCACAATATGAACATACTATTAAGAATCACAATCGGCCATCTTCTTCTTTTGCCATCGAGGTAGAGACTACTTCCTTGAAGAGAAGTTGAAACTGAGTGAAGTTTTCACCAATGTTTTCCTCCACTTAACTCCAGAGCAGAGACATTTGATACCTTACATTTACTGGCCTACCAACATCTCACCTTCCCAATTCTTTCATTCCAATCATGAAGTTAGGCGTAGAAGCAATACTAAAGGCTTTAAATTTGCCACGTAAAGAATTACGAGTGAAATAAGATAAAATTCATGATAATACGAAAAAAGTGTTGGATATAGGTGTGGCAGTGGCAAAGATCCGATGAGATGACGCGACTCATAATGAGGCAAAGCCATTGGTAGTTGTAATGACGATTACAAATGACAAGACGAAGAGTGTGAATTTTGTAACGCTCTTCATCCTTGAGAGGAAAAAAAGAATTCATCAGAAGTATCGTAGGAATGTAAGAGGAAATGTTATTTGAATAGGAATAATACTACAATATGAGTAGTTGTTGTAGAGATTGGTATTAAGAACAACATGATTGAAGTGCAGATAAATAAATAATTTATAGTCCGAAAGCAATTAAGAACGTGAAGGATTTTCACTATTTTCACCTTCAGAACAAAGCAAGTGAGTATCATATTCGGAGAAAAAAAAAATTTATATTATTGGAGAAAATCCCGAATTGGGATAACTTCAGGGAAATGAAAATTACTCCGAGACTGTCCACAGTGACAAAACATTACTAAGAATATTTAAAAAAATAATAACAATATATTCCAATATTAATTTGCATTTCAATCATAACAATGGTATGATAAAAAAAGAGAAAATTTCCAATCAAGACTAATATTACAAATAAATTTATTGTCAAAAATGCACTTACAAACTGCGTATGACCATGTGGAGGACAACAAACTAATTTTTTCTCCGGAAGCAAGGTCCTACATAAGATAAAATGGTAGCTACGAGTTGTAATACTAATAGAATGTCAAAATGTTTGTATTCAACACGAAATATAAATTATAAAACTATTATTATCGAACTATAAATTATTCGGAAAATGGTGTTCATAAATCGTACATGTTAAAATAACACTAAATTCAAGATTTATTATTTCAATAGACCCCGCCCCTAGACAAGAACCTAGAGAACTTGTATAAAGAATCCGCCTCTACCCGAAGGAAAACCGGAGAAAAACTCGGGCCACGATGGGGGATATTATTTCATAACTTAACTTGAACTAGAATACGAAAATACTAGGGGTCATTGCGTTCTAAAACAAATTGTAAAAGAAATATAATATAGTTCAAATGTGAGATACAATACAAAATTATCTTTGTGGTGATGCAATTTTTTCAGTTGCTTCAGAATGACGAAAGAAAAAGGTCATTTAGAAATGAGATGTAGCGAAATAATAGTTGATGAAATCAGTTTTACTTAAATCAATTTATTCCTTATCATCCTAAAATAACTATGGAATACAACGGGAACGGAGGAACATAAAAGTGAGATAACGGATATGGAATATGAAGGAGACTAGAAGAAACCTAAGTCCATAAAGGAAATAAAATGACATATCTGAGAAGGATTATGAATAATTACGGAGCGAAATCACTTCATCGCACTCGTCGGCTGTCACCATCCGCGATGTGGGTGAAAGTATCCGCGGTGATGTCGTCGACAGCTCCCTGGTGATGGTAGGGGGTGGCGATGCTGAACGATGTGGGAGGGTTGGGGGATGGGTGGGAAGGGAATGGTTCCCGCTAATTGACGTGATGGATGGCTCAGCGGTGAGTCTGTCTTCCTCTCTCTCCTCTTTGCCCTCCGAGCCTACGGCCGAGTCGTTCAATCATCCAGAGCGCATCTGCATACCTCCCTCTCTACGGAAATTAGAGGCTCCATCTTCGTCCTGTAAGAAACACCAACTCACGAGGTGGGGGTCAACTTCGCAGAATAGGATACCATTTTTACGCATTAAGGGAGTACTAGAGTAGGTGGAATTTAATCTTAACTAAAACATCTCAAATCGACATAAAGAAACAGAGTAACATGTACTTATTGTGCTTTCAACTTGAAAAACATATTTTACCGGTCATTTTGATGAAATAATTGCAATTATGATTGATGGTGAAATATATTGCATCTTATGGAGAAAACAGTTATTCACAAAATAAGACCAACTTTTAAATCACGAAAGTGATGGAAATTTACTTTGATTTCTAGTAAATTTTACATCGTTTTTGTCTATGAGTCACTGGACATCTGAAAAAAATATCTTAGACTATTTCCGGGGTGAGATGCATAAATCACGAAGCCGTTTCGCTCGGTCGCCATGTTTTCACATGCTCTTGTACATTTCGAACGAGTCAAGAGAGTTCTTGAGTATTATTTATACTCTACTATTAACTAAAATATATAGAAATTAAATCAAGTTTNGTACTTTTATACCAATAAAAATAAAAATAAAGAAAACAATTGTACATCTCAGTGATTTGACTAACTTGGAGTGCTGGTCCCACCTAGTATCTCTTCGAACAATTCTTGATTGATATACGCGCACCGTTTATTCCCCCTTTCTTTTGTTCCCCGTTGTCTTCAATCTCATTGTTTTATCTTTGTTATGGTCATTTATACAAGTGAAGTTTACAAGTAAAATCTGAATGTTATTGTGTTTTGTCTGATATAGGCAAATATTGTGTTACTAGAATTTTCTATAAAACTTTATTTCTACGTGAATAGGTAAATATGTTTTCCAATTCTTTTGCATATAACCAGTATTCTTTTCAGCCCAAATGATACAAGTATTTCGCAGTAAAACAATAAATTTTGTGTGATTCGGTTGTTTATATAAAACCACGGAACACATTTTCAAACATACTGAACATTTACGTAGTGGAAGTTGTCTGTTTCAAAATCCCAAAATAATACTGAAAATGTATCAATTAAAACGTACATCTAAAATATTTTTTTCACGTGACATTTCGTATTTGTGTAGGTAACTCTCGATTCATAAAAGTAAAAAATAATCTTTCCGTTTTTCCTGGTATATTTAATTAATGAAAACGTAAAATTTAATAAAGAAATTTATGTATCGATTGTCGTTTAAAGTCTATACCCAACAAGATTTTTAAGAGAATTAATTCTATAATAGAATGATTTATTTCGTATATTCACTGTAATAAATGATACTTTACGTATATTAGGAATATGTTGAACCAAAATGTGTCAATCAAATTTCGGTGAGAAATCTGTATCGTTTTTCCATACACTACATCCCAGATGAACTGGAAATCGCCTGCCACCAAAGAATGGATTTTAGAGAACTATCTCGGAAACCCAGCTATTACCAAGTCAGAGCCTACGCAACACAAAATTCCAGACCCTTTGCACCTCAGGGCGTCTATTTTCGTGGAAGGTCGGAATTAATGCAAGGCACGAAGGGTCGATAACGGTTCTTCCGTTTTCAGCCGTCATCCTCCAATTTTCGCAAACTGACCGCGTGGAACATTCGCAGAACGAAACAAAGTACTGTCGACAGGTCAAGGCTTCGACGCCGAATTGAATAATGGAAGCAGACATGACGTGCATTGCTAGTCAACGTATAATACATAATCGTTTCAAAAAATAAAGTTTTCTTAGGAGAATGTTGAAATATTGATACATAGAATACCCGATGTAAATTAGTAAAAGCTGTAAAAATGCAACGTGAATATGATTCTCAAATGAAATAAAGTTTAAGAAATATAAATGTTTATCATTCCAAGTGTACGAAAGTCATGGAAGCCATGTAACGACAGAATTACTTATCGAACTGACGTGAAACTCTTCATGTCTTAATCCTTTGCCAAATCAAGTCCACATGAAGTACTTTAAGTCGTGTAACCTGTGCAATCTTGACACAGTGAGAAGGTTAACTAAACCTACTTCAATAACGGATGCTGAAAACAGAAACAATTACTGTTTCCGTGTATCTAGTTTTCGTCGTTAAGTGAATATCGCCTCATGTATCGACAATAATAATAATAATAATAATAATTATTATTATTATTAATATAATCCAACCGTTCGACCCACCATCATCAAATCCTAACACGTTACATAAGTATTTCATTTTTGATTTCGTTCTAACAAATTGCACGTTGCCGATGAACATAGATAGCATCATTATTCACGTCGTATCTAAAAAAAGCATGGCTGCACGTTTACATGAATAGCCAGAATTAATCATAAATCAAAAAATACATGGATAATCAAATAGTACATTAAACAAATTTATCAACAAATAGTAAATAATTCAATTGTAAGACTATGATTCGTCCGACATGTATCTTTGTAATAATACCACATACAATCGTGACTTAATGAAGACAAAATATTGAAGGCGCCTTCAAGTGGCGAGCGAGTATCACTACCTGTAGGTGAATACCTACTTTCTTAATATATACTGTACACATACAGTAATCAGTTATATGATCAAGTAGGTTGTGGATTCACCTAAACGTACTGATACTCAGCACTTGAAGGCACCCCTGCGCCAGAATAGGGAATTTGTATGGTATGTCGCGACTGTACAATATTAGAGTGTGATAATACCTAATTTCTGGCAGTTGGTAGAGCATGACGGGATATTTACAAAAAGTAACCTTTTTGAAATAAGAAATAGCGATTTTCTTTTATTCTCACTAACTGATACGTCCAAGTCTTGTAACAACCCAATGTCCGATACGAATTTGGGGTCAAGAAGAATTTCCGAGGAAGCAGAAGGTGGGATGATGACGCACAGGTCACCACAGCGAGCTCCAACGTCGGGAGAGCGAGGTGTACGGCAGGCGGGCGCTGCCCCGAAACAACGAGAACTGAATAATTCATGCGCGGCCCAGCACCCACCGCCCACCCTCCGGCCACTTGTACCATGATAAGAATGTGGGCGGTAATCCTCGAGCACAAATCGCCACAGCACTCTCCTACATCCACACGGGGACCAACGATCAACTGAGATAAAGAAGGATTGGTTTAAGAAACTACGACATGCTTGTTTCACACTTTCATTGTTACGAAAATCATACGAAGAAACCTCAAAAGTCGTGGGCTTTTACAAGTTTTGGCTACCTTAATAATAATAATAATAATAATAAGAACAAATTCATTGTTAAAAAAGAAGTAACAAACTGGGTATGACCACGAGGAGGACAATAAACTAATTTACTCTCCGGAAGCAAGCAAGGGACAATTCCATCAATTCCGATCAAGGACTCTAAGTCAGAGGCGGATTTAATACCCCTAACAATACAAAATACTTCGATACGTGTTGTAATATTAACAGAATACCAACTGATTTCTGTTTTATAAAACAAAAAAGTTATTTCACAAGTACATATTATTATAATCTTTAGATAATTCGGAACGTATTGTTTGTAAATCGTAACTATTAAAATAACTCTAAATTCGAGATTTGTTATTTTAATAAACGTCTAGGCAAGTGTTAACATAAATTGCGCTGTTGAGTATTTTTGTTTCACGTTCGAAGCTTGATTACAGCAAGGATGCCTTCATTGTCTTGGAAAACCATTATTGGTTGACTCAAATATTTAAATTACCTTTATTTACATGTTACCCTGAGGAAAAATTATCAACACATAAAGTAGATGAACACGACAAATATCAATGAGTTAAAGAACTAACATATAGGACGCATAGTTATAAAAGTTATCGTTGTTTATTTCATTATTCCACTTCGGAATTCAGACGAGATGGTTTATGGTGAATTATCACTGAAGCATTTTGATTAATTATGAATACCAACACAGTTAAAAGATCCCACTGTACTTGCTGAGGCGTGTCTCCAACAATGGAAGTAAAGTTCATCAGAAGAAAAAAAACGAATGATTTCAATGATGTCAACGAAATCAGGAATGGATCGACGGAGACGCTTCAGTCGAGCGCAAACTTCACTTTGTTGTAAAGCTAAAGATTTTTTTTTTAAGTGTGTATTTTATATTTATATGCATATTTGATATTCAAAAAAGTGTATATTTTATGCGTTATGTAAATATTTCTATGACAATTGTGCGTTAAATATTGATAACGTGAGGATTTACTCGTATGTTTATAATCTCCTTGGTAATGTTTCACGACCCGTCAACAATATTTTCACGTTTACATTGACATATCTTAAATTGTTTGATTTACGCACAATTCGATGGTTTTACAAAAAAACAAACTTTTAGCACATTCTTGGGTGTAATTTTCTACTTCTTTATCCATTTTTGGTGGGTACTTTTTTACTGGAACGATGTAATAGTACGTTGATGTGAGAAAAATTCATGGAGTTATTCATATTCGTTCAAGATTTTATTTATATACATTTAAATTACACAAAGTATTTTTATTTTGCTTTCATTGAAAGTATTTTTTTCAAATGATCTAAACATATTTCAAGAGTGATAATACTCTATTAGTGTCTTAAAGTCACTCATATCGCAATGTGAAAACACAATGAAGATTTTAACAGTAACATTAACACTCAAAGTAATTACAACGGTAATAGCTCCTAAATACTGTTATTTTAGGAATAATTATTTGATAAGCCCATCACTATATTATTACGTTTTCTCAACGGCAGGAACTTACGTGCAATTTCATCATTAAAGATGCCATTTCAAAGAACATTCACGTAGCTCTCCTTACTACTATGACATTGAAAGCGTATTATTATGTGATTACTTCACTGAAACCTTTTCAGTTTCCTTGGTCTCCTCTTTCCTTTCTTTGATTACTTTTCGCTTCCCTTACTTCATCTTTTCTTATTTTTCTTCAACTAGTCTCATTATCAGTTGTTTCCATAAAAATGTTTAAGAATAACGAGTCATGATGAGAAGTAAACAATTGCTTTTCTTGATAGATGAATTTCAGTATGACGTGTAAAAACAATTAGAGAGAGAGAGCATAGGGTTCCCTTAAATCACGGTACCTCTATAAAATTCTCCTCGAATAGACCGAGAATTTAAAAAAAAGTTTTAAATATACAAAAAATCAATATTTTCTATCTCTTCTAAAATGACAAGTAAACTCTTGGACGCTGGTCAGTAATTAAAAATTTTTTCTGCCAGTGTTGCTAATTAACATCTCGCCAAAAACATTCCCGAGAAAACGAAGGTGAAGTCTAAGTATCAATCAGATAACGTAAGTAGTGTAAACTAGCATCGCTAAAATCGAAAACTAAAGAATTTTGAAAGTAACCAAAGTAATATTTCTGGACAAAATAAACACTCACACCTCCTATAAAATACTTTATAATATTAACTTCTTGCGTATTTTGTGAGGTAATTTCATCTTGAAATTTTGCTTCTTTATATCAAAATACTATAACAGTGCCAAATTTCGGCTTCACAGAGTTTGTAACTACCTGTACTCTTTCGATATAATTAATAATGATTAAAAGGTCAAATTGCACACATGGGGTTGACAGCTTTAGTCAATTTCAGTTAGTGAGTAGAAGCTCAGGAAAACTTACTGCTTCACAATTACTAAGCCTCGGCGCGAGGAGGAGGAAAAATGGCCAACATCCTGCTCCGACCGGATTGACCCCAGTATAAGGCCAGTACTCATTTTATAGCATGCTGCAAAGGCTAGACTGGACACTGAGGTGTGATGAAAAATCACATACTTCACCGAAATCCAACCCCGGCCAACAGCTGTCTAGCCAACAGCTCAGTGGTCTACTCACTAACGCAAATTTCATCCATCAACCTAGGGCAGAAGTAGGAGGTATGACGAAAGTGCACGATCTGTTTTTTGTGAAGTGTATACGGAAGAAACCCACCGTCGTAGCAGTCATTCCCATGCTTCCTGGTATGGCATCTTCTGACTCGGCAACGTGAACTTACTATGATGGCATAATGAAACGTCACTAATATCAACAAATTATTGTTTACTGACCAACATCCACGAATTGGTTCGCCAAGAAAACACTAGTTAAAGGGGCAATGTGAGAAGCTCTTAAAGCGAAATTAATCTTACTACAAACAGAGTAAATTGCTGAATCTAATATTGCTACGACGTTAACTTAAGAAATTAGGATTGCTCACAGTTATGTAATGAATCGTCACTCACAGTTGTCTACTTCGCAATCAATCCTGACTAGTAAGTCTGGACTCCGAAAATTTAATGAAATTAAATCTTACTAATATTAAAAAAATAGATGTATCTTTACCTTTAATTTTAAAAATAAAAGTTATTGACTTTGGTTTTCTCTTTATGGAGCAGGACCAGCCAAGATAAAAATTGGCTAGGAAACCAAATAAATTTTATGAAAAGCTTCACAAATTTTTTATCGGCTGTTAAAGACAACTTCTCTGGCAACAACTTCAGGTATTAGAGCCTTTAGGTCTCGATGTGTCAAGCAAAGCGGTCTCCCTTTTTCCGTAAGTTTATAATGTGTTGAAGAGATCGTAAGATATTTTATTTTATTTTTAGTGAGCAATTACGAATAAAAATTCACTATATTTTTGATTAGGGATTTATAAAAACAAACAAACAAGACAATAACGGATATAACGAAAGATTGTAAGATATTGTAACACAACAACTACACACTATAAATATATAAATAAAATATTTTTATGTTAAACATTTGATAAGAATAAATTTTCCTTAACACATTGTCACTACCGGAGTGGAGCCGGAAACAACAAAAGTGAAGAATTCTGGAAACTAACATATAATATTAAATAAGAACACCGGGCAACACCAGACGAAATGTGCTAGTCTGCACTTCCACACTCAAATATACTCGTAAATGCGTAACGCGAAAGTATGTCTATCTGTTTGCTATATGATCACGACTACAGCACTGAACCGATCGTAATGCAATTTGTTGAGGAGGTAGCTTAGATGTCCGGGATGAATATAGACTAACTTTTATTTTTAAATGTGTGATAAGTAAGATAGAAATGGTTTTTGACAATAAATGTCGATAAAATCGAAGAAAAGAGAGTTATCTTTGCATACGCTTCCTAAACTGTTAGAGATAGGTGACAACTATGAATGGCAATATTGTTTACCTCAAAGAGTTCTACAAAAAAGTCCGCGACAGAACATTAGTCCAGTAAAATCGTCGTAAAAAAGGGGGTTACCTTGCATCAAGTTCTGAATTTTTGATATGTTATATGTGATGAATGGCTAATGATAATTCCAAGTTCAAATTTTCGAAAAATTTCGATAAACTAATTTTAGGAGTTTTCACCGATTTTGACAATGAAGAATCTATTTTTTTTGACAAAAATAACCCGTGACATTTTTAAAGAAGACTTCATATGTAACAAAGTAAGACCAAATTCATCTCTATAAATCTAATACTGTCCGAGATACAGCTGATCGAATTACTTTGATTTTATAAACCCTCCTATAATTTGATACATGTATATCTTGTCAACTTCGATCAGCTGCATCTCGGGTAGTATTGGGTCTACGGAAACAAAGTCGGTCTCCTTTCCTTGCAAATTTAGTTTACTATAAAATAGTATAAAGACATTTTGACCGTAAAATTGGTCCTTTGACGTCAAGATTGACATAAATTGAAAAAACTCCGAAAAGTTTGATGTTTTTCAAGAATTTCACAATAATCAGGAAGTCTGTCGATATCGAAAACTTGGAATTATCATTAGCCATTGATCACATATAACGTATCAAAAAATCAGAACTACCTTATTTGATGCAAGGTAAAATGTACCATTTTACTGGACTGCATGTTTATCTGCAAAAATTAACCTAAATTATCGGTAAAACGTAATTAAAAATTGAAGTGTTAAAATGCTTCAATTTAAGAGAGTAATTTATGAAGAAAAAATTCAATCACAATCAAATTTAATGGATTATATGTTTTGGTAATTTTACATAGGTAAAAATCGTATCATTTTGACGAATAGTTTAGATTTTAAAATAATTTTATTGAAATGGAGCAGCCGCATCATGCCTCGGAAACGAAAATTCAACCGGCGCGTTTCCGCGAGATGGTGAAGTGATTACAGTCAAGTTTTGTGTTAAATTTGTATTGTTATGAATTTAAAAAATTAGGATGCTGTGTATTTTTTTTAAAACCAGTAAGTGGACGTAATTTGATCTTACGATATAGATATATTTTATTTTTTCCTGAGTAAAAGGAGATTAGTCAAAGAAAAATCCAGGAACAACGTTGGGTAATCAGCTAGTTTTAAATAAAACTACTGTAAACATGTAATTGTATAATGTTTTCGGTGTCTTACCAACTTCATCTTAGATAGTGATATACAATACCGCGAGCCAACTTTCAGCAGAAGCAGCTTACTCAAGTAACGAAAGAAAACTTCCTCTTCCATAATTTCGCAGCCCACAGAGCATTAACATGCACCGCGTAATTTGTACGTACACAGGTTACGAAATGAGTGGTAGCTACCAGGGACAGCTCTGAGTTCTTCATCATCAGTTAACATGTCAGGTACAGCAACGCATGTGGCTGCAGGGGTGGGGTGATGTATTAAGGTCCTACATATTACCACAGGGAGGGAAGGCACATTTAAATCAGAATCCAAGATAAACCATGGATTTTGTTGCATAATTTATTGATAAGGGACCTGTTGACTAGCAACTAGAGAATCTTGTTACTTTGTTTGATATACAAACAAATAATTGATTTTTTTAAATTCAGGTCTAGTGAAAGCTTCTATTTTATTTGTTTTAAATAATATTCATTCGATCTTTTAATAAAATTATGAGTAAAATGAAAAGCGTAAATATTTTAGTTATAGTTATTACTGAAAAGGAAATGAGAACGTTTTATGAATTGTTTGACCATATTGAAGTAGTTTGTCTATTCATTGAATTATTGTGACACCATTGTACTCGTATATGAAGTACAGAATACTGGATGTTAATAACATTTAATTTCATTTATTCATTTTTTCAGAGGAATCTTAACTTTCTCTGCCGATGAATGGAGTTTTAATACGCAGCACGAAAGTGCGCTTGACTTCTATCATCGCCTACAGTTTCACGAGTTTTCTTGACGCAAAATGATCCAAATGAGTGTATCATTGAAGCAAAATGAAATGAAATTATAAATATTCACTACTCATAGAAGCTCCGGATTAGTTACAAGGATGAAAAATTGATTTATTTTTTATAAAAGAGGGATAGTGAATGAATTTGGGAAAGATATTTTCAAAATAATTTTTTTCACATTTTTTACACTTCTTTGTCTTACAAGTTCTCCTAACAATATGAATTATTGACTAGATTTGAGAACAGCTACAATAATGATGGTAAAATCAGTAAACCATTACAAGCTAAACCGTGTTCATTTCATTTTATAAATTACTAGCACAATAGTCGCAGCTTTGTTTGAGTGAATTTAAAGATTAAATGGCATTTATCGTATTCATTACAACACAGTTGCCTGTTAGTGAATACATTGCTCGGAATAGTTTGAGGTAGAAATATTATTTCGGNAATACATTGCTCGGAATAGTTTGAGGTAGAAATATTATTTCGGAGAGTGGTTCAGATTTACAGACCTCCGTGTTATGGACCAAGATCTCTTCCACCACGTCACTCTGCTACTTGGTAGGGGAGTAAACCCTTTAGTATTAAGATAAAAATGACAATTATTAGAAATGTTTTTGTAATGAAATTGAAATTGTGCAGGCATACAAGTTGAAGGACTACGTTTTATATTATATTAAAAACGAATATTTATTCGTTTAGAAGATATTTCAGGTGAATATTCTTATTGAATCATCGTTAGACAAACGTTTAATTAAATATTTATATAGTTTTTCTTTACAGTAATTGTAAAGTAATAAATAAATTTATTGTCAAAAAGACAATTACAAACTGCGCATGACGACATGGAGGATATAAACTAATTTACTCTTTGCGAGCAAGCGAGGGACCATCCCATCAATTCCGATCAATGGATCTATATAGATAAATTTAACATTTCGACACACTACTAAGATAAGAATAAAAGGACGACGGTTTGCGTCATAACATTGCCATAATACTATCTAATTTGTATTTAATAAAACACAAAAAGTAATTTCACAAGTCAGTATTTTTAAAAACTATAGATTCTTCGCAAAATATTATTTATAAATCGTAACTCTTAAAATAACTCTAAATTTCTAGGTTTATGAGAATAGACGCCGCCCATAGACACGTGCTTACGAAAAATCCGCCTCTACCCGAAGGATAACGGAGAAAAATCCGGACCAGGATGGGGAACAGCAAATTGTAAATCCATTCTTTTCACTCAGTTTTTTTCTCATCCAATCAGATGCGTTTTGGTGGTCCCTGGTGGATGTGTGGACATCCCTTTCTGAGCGGCCGTCGCCGCTGAGGCCGCCCACGCGATATATCTCCCAGAAATCAGAAGGGATAAAAGTTACATGGACTCACAGCCTAATGGGGAAACCAGCAAAGATAGCATCTCGCATCAGAACCCAAAAGCGTGGTCCGGAACTCAGTATTAGATGAAGAGGGTTTGTTTATGTTCAGGACCACTTTTTTAAGTTATCTGTATGAAGGAGTTGATGTTATTAAGATACATTGGGATGTTGTCAGTTGTAGTTACGGCCCTTTCTCAATTGTACATATTGTATTACGAAATTTTCATTATTTACATTATCATTCGTCAGCGGCACCATCAAAAATCTCTCTAAAACACTTTACTAAAATCTTTATCAGAATTACTGATAAAGAAATACTGATTCGAGATTTGTTGCTTGCTTCGGAATTAATGTGTGCACTTTAGTAACTTATTTGACCGATTAAGAAATATTATTAATGTTATTATTATTTTGTTGGGCGATTGTACTTTCTCTGTTAAAACAGGTAGTAGGGGAGGGAACATATATCAAACCGGAAGTAACATTTAATCTTAGTCGAGACTAAGAAATTTCCTTGTTAGGTGGCATGTTTGTAATATGACTTGTCTGCATTTCTGGTAGTACACTTCTAGTTTGGGGCAATCTTGCAATATGCTCTTTTATTGTTTTACAAATGACTCCAGTAACTGAAATTAGGAGGGAAATAATTACTACTTCATTTTCTTTCCAGATGTTTTGAATTCCTGTCGTAAGTGAATATTTTTGAATTTTTCTTTGTTCTGTCTTGTTTAAATTGTTAGTGGAAGGAACGGCTACATAAATAAGGAAAGTTTTTTTTAAAGATTTGTCTATTAATATGTCTGACTTTTTATGATCTACTTATTATTATTATTATTATTATTATTATTATTATTGGGGCTTTAGGGCTCGCCAACAACTAGGTCACTAGAGTCATTAAAACTACTAACATTATTAAACAAATATAACTCTTTTCCTACTCCATCCATTTAGTAAAATGTTTGTCATTACAATATACTTTACTACGTTCAATTTCCCTCAAAAAAGGTTAAAATAGAGAAATAGAGAAATTCATTTCATAGAAACAATTTATATTGGGAATACTTTATCTTGTATAATAATAAACTTTATTGTCAAAATACACTAATTAACACAATCTATATATGTATATCACTTTAAATTTATTTAAATTCTTTTCTTTGTTTGAACAGAATTTAATAACGTTAGACGAGGCAACTAGAGCTCCACGTTGTCACAGTTTTACTATTGTGTTTTGCCATATACTCCCGAAAAATAAAATTGGCAAAACGTCATTCATCTCTTAATACACCTTCCTTCCTCAATCCACCTCCTCCTAGTATCAATAACTCTACTACTACTAACCCCTCCACATGGGCCAAGTTGTTGGTAAAAATATATAAAAAGAAAGAAAGAAAGAAAGAAAGAAGGAAAGAAAGAAAGAAAGAAGGAAAGAAAGAAAGAAAGAAAGAAGGAAGGAAAGAAAGAAAGAAAGAAAGAAAGAAGGAAAGAAATAAATAAAGAAAGAAAGAAAGAAGGAAAGAAAGAAAGAAAGAAAGAAAGAAGGAAAGAAGGAAAGAAGGAAAGAAGGAAAGAAGGAAAGAAAGAAAGAAAGAAAGAAAGAAAGAAGGAAAGAAGNAAAGAAAGAAAGAAAGAAAGAAAAGTATTAAGTTAAATCGTCAAGTTTGTTCATTGTTGCTCGAAACGTAATTTATGTTTTCCATTCCTCAAGGTGTGAATTGCTCTTAGAAGCGACTTCGGTATATAAGAGATCTTGTCAAGAGATGAAACTTACACCACAAAGTGTTAAGCCTCTAACATCTGGACAAGAGTCGTTCTTCCTATTGAGTGCACGCCGTTGTAGTGGTAGCCGTCTATAAATTACTTTTGGCATCAACTCATCGCTTGGCTTGGCTCAACGACATTTGTAGTAAATCACCATGAGGAATGGAAAACCAAGGCATATCTTTGGCTCAAGCAACTTGTCCTTCGCAATAAATTCTTATATGAAAAAGTTTACTAATTATTTGGTCATATCAGCAGGAAACCTTCGTGTAACAAAAACTACTTTATGATTTTATTAGAGAAAAAAATTATTGGTCAAAATTAGTTCTTGGAAAATTTTCTGATTATTTACGTATTTCAAAGGCTACATACTAAGAAGTTACTTAATATTTGGGTCTGGTAGAAACCAAGACTTACGTCCTTAAATGAGGATAAAGGCTGAAAACTAAGAAAATAGGGTTAAACAACTTTCCTAGAGAATTTATGTACTTCACTCTGGTGTTTTTGTTCAATTTGAAGAGACATACTTTGAGACCAATTTTGAAATATTTTCTATTATTTTTCGAAAGATATTACTTTTTGATGTAGGAAAAGTCCTCACCACGAGTCTTTATGTCTTCCTTAAGGGCGCAACCCAAGTGCTATGCAACGCAATGCGCTTCGGACGGGACCCACTAAAAGTGGGGAGTGTGAGCATTTCAAACGCACCAAAAACCTACCTCTTGCAGTATCTTATGAAAAAGAAGTTATACGAAAAGAAATTATATTAACAAAAAACCTCCATGTATTAAATTATACCAACAGAATTCATTTCAAGTAAACAGTGGCTGAGAAACACAAAAAAAATCAACATAGAATAATGAATGGAAGATATTTTATATAAAGTACAAACACATTTTCACAAGTGTTACTTTCATTTGCAAATGTAGGACGAAAGTTTTGAGTTTTTAATTATTGTTTATCTGAATTATTAATACAATGCCTTGGACAGAAAAAAATGGGAGAAATTAGTTAGCAAAATGAATAAAAAATATGTTTTGGTTTGAAATTGTTCATGACATACAACACGAACTCTGAATAAGTGAAATGCGACGTGTACTTAAAGCTCTGTAGCGAGCATCGAGTGCTCTGGAGACCCTCTTGATAACCAAGTAAGGTACAAGCGCATACGGATTACACATGTCCGACGCTCGACCAAAGAAACCAGTGCACAATCTCTCAACGTCAAGTAGGATCCAAAGACGGACACGAGAGTCGCTGGGATCGTTGAAGTGAAGCATGCTTCTTGTCGAGTCGTTCTCCGAGAGTCTTCCACCTTCGGTGGGAATAGCGACAGGATCCGCGCGACGTTGGCGCTACGGGGAGGAATTCGGTGGCGGGAGTTGAACTAACGAAGCGACTCGCATAGCGTCAACCGCTCGAGACTTCTAACGAAGCGAAGGAATTAGCCGCTTTGCTGAATGCCACTCGTGGCTCATAGCTGACATGGCGTCTCTGTCACGGCCTCTTCGGGTATTTTTTTTTCTTGTCTCATTTTCATTTACTTTTTCCATGTATTTTTTTCTTTGAGGATATTCCATTTCGGTAACAAGCCGTGGGATTTCATTTTCTAGTTATACATTTTACATAATTTACTTCATATCTAATGTAATTAATGTTATCAATCATTACCAGTGTTTTTTTCTCTATAATATTAAAGTACATTAGTTTAAATACCACTATCAAAGCAGACAACTTATTATCACTTCAAATAAAGTATAAGATATAATATACTTAGAACACTTAACCAACATAATATGTTTTAAAGTGTTTTAAGTCTTTTTAAGTACATTACTTTGATATATTTCCACTAAGGTATACAGTATTTGAAGTGATAATAAATTGCCTGCTTTATTGGTCTGTATTTATCATTTTCATTATATATGTAATATTCTTTAAAGAAATATCTAGAAACATTTGTTGGACTAAACGTATTTTGTTGTATTGCAAATTATTTTATAATTCATGTAATTTTTCCTCCTGATAGGTCCCTCTGGGATATGCCAGAATATCCAGGTGGCCATTTCGGGCCTGGCAATTGCAACATATTGTCGGAAATATCCTCAATATATTTATCATTAACTCTTGTCACCACACATTTTTCAGCAAAGCTCGTTCTTGCTATAGAATGTTTTTTTCGTCAGTCGTGTACGAATCTTAAGAAGAAGAAAAATTAAGTTATTTAATGTTTTTTTGGCGTTACCGACTGTGTATTAAGTTGATGTAATCAATATATTACAATGTTAGAAACGTCATTCAATACCTAAAATAAATAAATAAATTTTAAAAAGCAAAAATTATAATACTAGAATCAACTGCTCACTGAAACCATTTACGAAAGACAAAAAAAGAACCAAAAACAAATAAAGAATCTTTCTCATCGTTTTTGCTGAGACTTCGACACATCATCGTCGAACTCTTCGCCTTATTTATCCTATCACGTGGTTTTTTACATCACGTCACACATGTGAGGTCTTTGACTTTGGATGACACACAACGGAGGAAAGGCGGGGAGAGGGAGAAATTAACTATTGCAAGAGCAATTTCCTGTTACCGTAATTCCTACATTTGTTTTCTCCTCAAACCTGATAAAATTGTACATACCGTCTTACAAGTATAACTCCAAAAATATTCAGAAGTACATTACGCGTCGCTACCGAATTGTAAACTGCCGAACAAAGACTTCAAAAAATATCATTAACGATAACCACTTTTGAAAACAAAAATTAAAAAATAAGAGTACAAAAATTGTAAACAAGTTTTTTTTAATGCACTCTATTACATTCTAATTTTTTAGAAATTTCATTTTATGTCCTTTACAAAGAGCCGTAAAGCCCCACAAAAATGTATTAAATTGAAAATATACGATTGTAAAAGGTGTAGTGATCCACCACGTAGGTACATTGCATCGGAGTGAAGGTGTCACATTATTATTATTATTATTACAAAGGATGGAGGTAATAGAATTTGCACATCTTTGTACAAATGAGGTAATTTAATGCAAACAAGAGTCAGAAGGGCTATTCTTATTCGTAATAGATTGAGAAGATATCCGATTCCGAGATCCCTCTCGTCGTTCAGAACTGAAATGGTTGGTGTCAATAAATTTACCCAATGTTTCAAAAAAATTTGTCTTATGAAACAGTAATATGGTAACTGCATTTTATGAAAATCTTGATTGAAAATTCCTATGCTGACAATTCTGAAAACCAGGACTGATAAAGTAGGATACACAACTTTTCTAGTTCTACTTGAACATAAAAATTCAGTAAAATAATAATTATAAAATAAATTATTGATTTACCTTATGTTTACCTCATTTTCAGACCAAAAGATAGAGGCAAATAAACGTTTTGAGTGACGGATACCCAAACTTATAGAAAATTGCGAGAAATTGTTTCCTCTAATTTATTTCTATTACACTTAAAGTTACAAAACGTTCACGATATTGGAAGTAATAGTGGTCAATTGTGAGAGGTGATGACGACGAATATCCTTCAAACCACCAGTGCTCAGGGACCTAAGAGAAATAATACGAGTTAAGAAATGGGGAAAGGACAGGAAGTGGTCATCCGTAGCCGTTTGAGTGAAGTAATACAACAGTCTAATAATCAGTGACGATATATCATACAAATGCTGACCTTGCAGTTGGCGACAGTAGCGCCTCTACCCACCGACAAGTATCACTAACTCATCGCAATGCTCGCTCAAGACGATGATATTCACCCACGACTTACTTGATTAAACGTTGTGATATTCCCTCACCCTTTAAAGGCGCCCCTGCGCCGAGCTGCAAGATTTTGTCGCGGCTATATGACATTAGACTAAAGTAAAACCCCACTCCCTCAGAAACCATTGAAATCCAGACTCCGCGAAAATCTGCCCTGGGCAGATTCCCCTCTGAGAATATGCTGACTTGGTGGAGAGTACAGACACCGTTGATGGACCTTATACGCTCCGTGTCGCCTGCGGCAAGTGGCGAGGTGTTTATCCAAGCGAGGCACGAACCCGCGACCGCTTTGACCGCGCGGACGTGAGTACGTGTAGTAGGAAGGGTTTCCAGAGAAATCACGAGAACAGTTACTTGGTAATATTTCTCTTTTTTTAAATAATTACACTTCGGGATAAAATCTGAACGACGCAGATTTAATTCTTCGTCTATTCCACATGAAGCTATAACTGTAGGCATAATCAATTTTCAATATTTAAGATATATATTCTGAATTTGGAAAAAAACAACTAATAATTGATTGTGAACACGTTGTTAAAACGGACTATCTCTACAATAAGCAATTTTAACATCATCGTTTTTATTTATTAATTCACTGGGGAGACCTAAGAATAAGAATTCTATAAGAAACAGCAGACGAAGGATCAACAAAGTTTAAATACAAATTTCAAATTTCTACGTAGAGGAAATAAAATGGGCGTAAAATCATCATAATAATCAAGCGATAGATAAAATTCCGTTCGACTTTCTGCAGAACCAATACAACTCAATAGTTCAACTTCCAATAATGGATGCCGACGAGACATGGAACTGTATGATGATAGTGCAAATGTGGTTAGTGTCGTATATTTAACCTTCTTCTCGACGAAGCAATAC
Source organism: Laupala kohalensis (assembly GCA_002313205.1). Taxonomy (NCBI): domain Eukaryota; kingdom Metazoa; phylum Arthropoda; class Insecta; order Orthoptera; family Trigonidiidae; genus Laupala; species Laupala kohalensis. Next base: position 1,109,415 of record NNCF01127663.1, read on the forward strand.
TCATTACTACATTGACCCCGTCGTAGCGGCGAAGAGAATCCTTAAAGATCCCTCATACACATCCATTCTTCAATTCTGCATCGCTCTAGAGAAAAGCGCATTTCGTTCTCCAAGAGCTCCGTGCCTCATGACAAGCCCATACATCAAAATTTATTACGATCAATGGGAGCCAATTAACTTTCTATACTCTAAAATGCGAATGAGTGTATATGCGTTGGAGTCTCTGAGAGACCATAACTTATGTCCTGGCTTTCTGTGTGTGTCTGTGTGTGGTTGTCTGTGTTCACGCACCGCCCGAGTTTCAAGAGCAGTCTTCAACAGTCTAAACTAAGTTTCTTTATGCGTTATTGACTCCATGTCATGTGTGGATTTTTAATAAAAGAAGTCGATAAAGGGTTTATTTTCCTAATAAGTATTATTTGTTTTATTTTCCTGAATATTTAGAATAATAGAGTGAATATATTATTTTCATCATTTCCTTGTGTAAGTTACCACACTTTTGATAAAAACAAACAGTAAAATTAAAAAATCAATACGTTCACGTTCTAACCCCAGCCACGCCCGTCACTTTGTTCGTCGGTCTGTCTTTGCACGATTTTCTCAAGAATGAAGGGGCAGATTTTATTCTGATTTTCACCAATGAATTACGTGTTTCACGAGGAACAAACGATTTTTCGCATTTCTGTATTAATTTTAGGTGTATGTATTATGTACGTGTGACGATGAATATCGATCAAGTCGGATGAAAATGAATCGTCGGAGAGATATCTTTCCGTGCGCTGCTTATATTCTCGAATGACTATTGTTCGTCGCAACTAAATTTACGAAAAGTACATTACAGCATATGCACAACTAGAGAAATCAAATTATCGAAGTAAGGATAGTAAAAGTACACGTTTTTACTTTGCTTAAACTAAAGAGACATACGCTAACGAACTTGACACGTAATCAATTTATTTATTTCATAAAACGATTTCGACAGCGTAGCATCAGTGGACAAAAGGTATACTAATAAAAGAACAGAATTAAAATTAAAAAGATAAATATTTACATAATAATATTTATGTCCTTCTAATAACTGAGGATAAAGTTTCTATCCTCATTTGATGATATTTAGAATATTTAGGGGGGAAATAATTTTAAATACGTTCTTCTTATCATAACATTTTCACTATAGATTAAACTTTTGAATTTTTGGGTATTTCTGAAATAACTCCACCACTACGCTGTGATGTATTATTTATATTGTTTTTAATTGAAATTTAAACTATGTTTTAAAATAATAGTTTCGACAAGTTATTTTTTCTACACTATATTATACGGAAAAGAAATAAAGTAACACTAAAACGATATTTATATTTTATGCTGTTGTGATGTGGTTTACCAGACACTTCACTACATAAATTGTCATTATAACCTATTCGTAATGTATCGATCTTATTTCGTCAAACTTCAAATTCGTGACTATTTACCAAAGTAGTTGAAGTATTTTTAATGAACTACATGGAATGTGTCTTTAAGAAGTGTCCTTTGAAATTTCAAATAATTTCATAAATTACATTTTTCCCCATTTCCATGCAATATCCATTCCAAATAATTTACTTTTATTAGTATAGATGAAATCTAAATATTTTCGTTTACAATGGTAAATTAAAGGAAGTGAATCTGTAAGGTCTTATTCATCATGCAAGTTCAAATGCTTCGTAAAATCTGTATGAACATAATCTACTGTTTATATAGTTGTAATTTTTCATCAACGCAATGAGTTTTTAATGTTTGCACTTTTCTTGTTATTAGCAAGATTACAATTACAAGTCTGGACGGATTATCTTATGGACGATAAAAGAATTAACAAAGGAAACAGAAGAAATAAAAGAAGAGACGAGGAATACTTTTATCCTCATATTAAGCAATGTTTTAGAGAAAACTCATTTTACGGTGTTTTACTGAACAACAGACATTCCTTTCTCCATCTACTGTCCAAATTCGAATGTTCTTGACCTTCATTTTCAGACGGACTGACCGGCGCCCACAACATTTTTGCATACACATTAGAATTTCTAATTAAGGCCATCCCGAGACACAGAGGCACGCGTAATAAAACAAACGACGGCTACGTTAGTTACGAGGCGTGCGTCCAGATAATGAATCGATAGATCGTGCGCCCCTCCCCCATCGACGTTTCAGCATATGCTTTATCGACCCGCCCCAACAATAATTACGCACTAATGAGTGTCCGAGCGCACTTAGACATTATTACAGTCTATCGCACCAGCGTATAAAATTCGACGCATCTTTCCTCGAAAACACTTCGAACGATGTAGTAATTTCACGGAAACACAACAACAAAGAAAACAAACATTACACGCGGCTTCGCACTGCCTTAATTTATGTTGCTTTCGATTTCGGAGTGCGGGGATGAACGGCGAATGCTTTAAGGTTGTAGCGTAGATAGAATTAAATCACTGAAATATCTTAAATCGGCATATATAAACAGATTAATGTGTATTTATTGTGATTTCAACATGAAAAACATGCTTCACCGGCCGTTCAAATGAAATAATAGCAATTATAAATGATGTTTTTAATACATTGCATCTTATGAAGAAAACATGTATTTACAAAAAATTACCAATTTTTTTATCACGGAAGTGTTGGAAAATTACTTCGATTTGTAGTTTGTTTTTTTTTGCGTCACATTTATCTATAGGTCACTGGACATTTGAGAAAGATGTTTAAGTTTTTCTGAGGTGAGATGCATAAATCACAAAACCGTTGTGCTTGGCCGCCATGTTTGTACATGTTCTTATGCATTTTAAACTAGTCAAGGGAGTTCTTGAATATTTTTGAACGATATTATTAACTGATAGATACAAATTAAATCAAGTGTTTCTTCGTTGTTATTCATATTTTTGTGTTTTAAAACAATTAGAATAATAATAGAGAAATTAATTATACGTCTCATTGATTTGACTAATTTGGAGTGCTGGTCCAACCTTAAAGTTGTATGGCAAGTGTTCTGTTCACGACGAAGGGTTTGTTGTTTTTTTTTCTCTCGATTCATAGTCTGCGCAGAGTCACATTCACAAAAGGGGATATAACGGATCGGAGAGCAGGCGATCTCGAAGCTAAACACCCAATTATCTCGTGAAGGCAGACGGACTTGCGCTTCAGGTATTCGTAGTAGGGAGGCTGCATATGGACACGAGTTGTGAAGAAGTTAATTAAGAGCGTTTAACAGCGAACGACGGAAGTCGCTGCACGTACGTGATCACTGATTCTCAGACAGCGATTTCCGCTTTGCAGGCGATCATTCAGGATTGTTTCTCACATACATCAATCATTCGCTATTCATGAAATTTTCAAAATTTGCTCGGGTTATTCTAAGTTCTACGTTGACTAGCCAATTTTGATCTGGATTAGCAAGATTTTCATATATTTTTTTAGTTCGGAACTCCAAATAATTGTTAGTCAAAAACGTATTTCCTAACATTAGACGTTTATTTCTCCAGTACAGATAAGATGATAAAATGTTAAGAGGAAATATTATTTTCATCTTATGCATTAAGTTTTTATAGAGAGAAATGAACCAACACAGAATGATTAATAATTATTTAAGACAAAACATTTAACAAGATAGGTGGATTTAGAAGGTAGATGGAGAAAACTAAGCATTTTTTTCGAACGTATTTATCAACTCATAAAGACTGTTCAAGACGGTAAAATTAACTGACCAATTTTTAAGATACCTTTTCTTAATAGATAACCATGAAAATTTGCACATACGAGTATACTCCTAAGATATACACCATTAAAACCAATAAATTGCAACGATGACAGAGCACATTTATAGGAACCATAATTATAAAAGATTATATCTCCGGAAACGTCTCCATGAGGAGAAGAAATGACACCAAGTGTTCAGAATACCTGCATAATTCAAAATAGCCAAAACCCTCCACAGAATCTGGACTAGCACGATTGCTCACCACTGACTCACATTGGGTTCAATTCCCAATGGGGACAGAAACAAATATATATTTTCACTTCAATGTCCCAGTTTATACAGCTGTGACAATTAAAAAGCGAACCCTCCTTCTTCTCCCACCTTCTGCCACTCCTAGTGTCACTAACACTTACTATTCTCAACTGCTCCAACGAACACCTCCGTTGCCGGTAAACCCAGCTAACTGGCCCACCCGACTCCTACCTCCTATCGCCGCATGTAGGTAAGCACTAATCGCACTCTACATTTCCCATTTGAAAATACTACAATAAATAATCATCTACTGTCATGAAAACCACTCATGTTCGTAAATTTCAGCGCGATTAGAAAATTGGAAGTGGGTGAAAAGTCAATCACTAATTTTAAAAAGACAGGACAACGTAAATACAAACATACCCACTTTCACCCCTTTGAGGGAAGATTTAAGTAAACTGGTGCAGTAATAATCTATTGTCATTCAAGTTACACATACGTATCTATAAAATTTAATTTCCATCAGAAACCTGGAAATGTTCAAAAAGTCAATTAGCAATTTTGAAACGGAAGGACAACATACAAATATACATACAAACATACATGATTATCGGCGTCCATCGTGTCCGATGATGCCACTCTCCAATTGTCTTCTGCATTCCTTGTTTCTCATATGTGCCTTCAATCCGGCCTTGTTTTTACATTTGCGGTTCTTACATTACAGGCAGGGCAAGTCAAATTGTTGGGGTGTGTTGAGTCTGGTGGAGATGGAGGTGTAGGGTTTGGTAGAGATGCTGAAGAAAGCATATCCTGCGTGGGTGTGATATTATTACAGGAAGCTGGCAGGAGTGGGGTCTTGATAGGTTTCCTGCTGTTGTCTTGTGGGATATCTGGGTGTTTACGGCGAAGATGGTTTGTCATCCCGGCTTTACTCCTTGTTGTTTGTTGGCAATGTCTGCATGTCAATGGGTCATTTAAAGTGTTCACAGGTTCTGTTATAGGATGTTTTTGTGTTATGTGAGACATTACGTATTGCCTTCGTTGTCTTCCCTGTCTTTTGAAGGAGCAGAGTGGACAGCTCCATTCAAAGTTCTCTTCAATATTGTGTTTCTCTACTCTGTAGGTTTTGTCCTTTTCTACTTTTCCGTTGTGGTTGATTTGTATTAGTCCTTTCACAGAACTTCTCCATTTTCCCCTGTTAGCAGCAGTTTCTCTCCAAGTAGTTGTACTAATACCCAACTGTTTCAAATCTTGCTTCACAGCGTCAGTCCATCTTCGTTTAGGCTTACAACGAGCTCTTTGTCCAGTTTTAAGTTCGCAGAACGCTATTTTATGCGGCAGGCGATCCTCCTGCATCCTACTGACATGTCCTAGCCATCGGAGGCGCCTGTTCTGAATAAAGTATTCAATATTCAATACGTTCGCTCGCTCTAGTATAATCTCATTGGGAATATATTCTCTCCATCTGATCTTGAGTATGGTTCGCAAGCAACGCATATGGAAACTGTTCAGTTTGTTGAGGTGTTCTTTTAATGTAGTCCAACATTCTGCTGAGTAGAGAAGAGTACTGATAACTACCGTCTCATAGATGGATAATTTTGTTGTTAAACTCAGATTATGTGACTTCCAAACTCTGTGATACAGCTTTCCAAATGCTGTACTCGCTGCATTTATTCTATTCTCAATTTCTTTTTTCATATTTCCCCTATTGTTGATGTAACTTCCTAGGTACTTGAAATTATCGACTACTTTTAATGACTCTTCACCCACATATATATTTTGAGGTTGACAATTTACAAACATTATCTCTGTCTTCTGTATATTCACTTTTAATCCAAATTCATCTGCTGCTTTTACGAATGTATTTAGAAGTATTTGTAGATCTTCAGCTGTGCTTGCAATGAGGGCACAATCATTCGCAAACATCAATTCTTGAATTTTGCTGTGACTTACTTTGGTTTTGGCTTTGAGATTTCGCTTGCAGAATAGATTTGAATCACTTCGATGGCAGATGTTTATGCCGATGTTTGTTCGGGACATTGTATTGTGCATTATGGTGTGAATATACAGAAGAAAGAGAAGTGGTGCCAGAACACAGCCTTGTTTAACGCCAGTTGTGACTAGGAATGGATCTGAGAAATCTCCATCCACCCTGACTTTTGCACTGGTCTGATCATGTAGACTTTTAAGGATTGATAGGGTAGTTAGGGGACATTTCACTTGTTCTAGCACTTTGTAAAGGAGGTCTCGATTTACAGAGTCAAATGCCTTTGAAATGTCGATAAAGGCAATGCATAGGGTGGTATTCTGCTCTATGGTCTTTTCAACGAGTTGTCTTGTTGAGAAAATCATGTCTATTGTAGAGCGTTCTTTTCTAAAACCAGATTGTCCGTCACGGAGTACTTTATCTGCCAATGACACTAGACGGTTGTATAGAATCCTTGACAAAATCTTTCCTGGCACTGAAAGAAGTGATATGCCTCTATAATTTGTACAGCTTGCCTTATCACCCTTTTTGTGAATAGGTATGACTGGGGCGTTTCTCCAATCATGTGGTACTTCCTTTCTCTCCCATACCTCTTTCAGCAATCTGTGTAAAAGTTTTGTAGATGTGGGTCCTCCTGCTTTAATCATCTCAGCAACAATCTCATCATCACCAGCACTTTTATGATTCCTGAGAAACTGGACTGCTTTGGTGATTTCTTCTTCGCTTGGAGCCTCATCAGTAATATTTTCGGATAGTTTGACAGGAAAAGCGGGAATATTATATTGAACGGGATTGTCTTGGTTCAATACTTCTTGAAAATGCTCTTTCCATCTTTCTAGCTGTTCAGATTTGTTAATCAGAGGCTCTCCTTCTTTACTTTTAACCACATTTAATGATTTTTTCATTGGGCCAATGATGGATCGGATGCCTTTATAAAGGTTATGTGCATCATTAAAATCTCTAAAACTTTGTAGTTCCTTCATTCTGCTAGTCCACCAATCATCTCTGATCTTTCTCACTTCACGTTGGCACTGATGTCTAGCTCGTTGGTACTCTTTCTTGTTATTTTCAGTTGGATTGGACAAGTATTTGGTGTGAGCAGATTGTTTCTTTTTCAGGGCTTCATCTATGTCTTCATTTGACTCATCAAACCAATCCCGGTTGTTACTTTTCTTTATGCTGAGGGTCTTTTCCGCTGCTTTCCTATAACCATCCTTAAATTTGCTCCATAATGTTTCAACTGAGTCATTTTCATCATAGTTACATATTAAATTTTCCTCAAACTTCTTCTTGACTACATTGTCTTTTAATTCTTGGATGTTGTAGTTTTTCCGTCTTGGTTTTGTGGGGTAGAATTGTTTCGTTGACATTTTTATGGAGGCTCTTATCATGTTGTGATCTGTATCACCCTGTGCACCGCGCATGCTTCTGCATCTCAGTACATCTTTAATATTGTCTGCCTTACTGTGACATAGTCAACTATATGCCACTCTCGAGAACGCGGATGTTTCCAGGTCACTTTATGTGATGTTTTTTGTTGGAATCGTGTGTTGGCAATACACAAGTTTTTCTCAGAGCAGAATTCCA
>NNCF01127663.1:1126514-1169700 GCA_002313205.1 Laupala kohalensis
TATATATATATATATTCATAAAATGATTGTTTGGTAATCTTATAACTTGTGATATTATTGTAAGTGGAATGAAGTCACATTCATTCTCCAAAAAAATTGTCGAGCTACCCAGAAATGAGCTCTAATGCAAGTTCAACTCTCAATTCTCTGTCACATCTATTGAGGGAAAATAATCGTTAACTCAAAAATACATACCCTGTCATAATTGAAAATTTACCTTCATGTAACAAAAATCAGGCAAATATTTGAAAAGTTTTGTTGTGTTTCTTTATAAATAGAAATACAATTTTGAAAAATGGCAAATGATATTCCACTACTCGTTTTATGAGATTCTTGTTTGATCAGTTTTTCTCAGTCTCTGACTCAATTACTATAATAATAATATCGTTTATTAATATTCTTTTGGGTAGTATCTAAGTGACGATCCTTTAATTTACTTAGAAATTACGTAAGATTAATCACGAAAATAGTTAAAATAAACCAAAAATATCGCGCATGAAGCAGGATTAACTCAATCAACAGTGAAATCGAAGTATTTTGGGTGTTGCATTCGGATTTATGAAAGCGTTGGACTGGCCTCCAGAATGGAGTAGGCGAAGGTGACGTGCTCTGAAAGACCACGCCCAACTACATCCTTTTCACACTTGGACACTCCATTGAATTCATTTTAGTTCTACCTTTCCCTCAACCAATATGGAAGTTATTATTTTGAGTTGAGCACAAATTGTAGAAACTAGTGTTCAATGATCACATACTTGGAATGTTTCCTTATTAGTAGCAAACAAATGAGAGTGCTTTCTCGTGTTCGGGAGGAAACTAGAGTAACTTAAATTCACGGTGTTGGTCCTTGAGTTTTAAAGACACCTGCTTGTCTCAAATAATAAATAATGTCATGGAATTTTAATGAAGTACATTTTTTAGATTTTTCTTTTTTTAACTAATCCTGTTATTTTACCATTTTCGAATAATGTAGACATTGTTACTGACAAATGAATGCACTAAAACCGTAGTAATATTAATCTTGAAACATAAAAAGAACTTCACATATAGGAACAATAAACTAATAAAAAATATTTTTAATTGTAAATGTCTATAGATTTCTATCCTACATTTTTTACATAAATAGTTTTTAAATGTAGGAATGGTGAAGTTACTAAATATGTGACTTTTTAGAATATTATATTCCATGTACATTAAATGTTTTTTAATCTACTTTAAATCACATACATTACAAAATTTTAAATGTACTCGTATCTGCAGTACATTTTTTTCTGTCAGTACATTTGTATCGTTTTAAACAAGATACTGATAAACAAACAAATATGCTCAAACTACTGTTTCAGAGCCTTTCTTTACTTTATCCGATAAATGTGCTTCATATTCTTGCGATTTCTCGTTCACAAGGGTCAAGATAGAATGCAATCAATTCTGACTTTCTCCTCATGTTGTATACGGAGAAACAATTGCTACGCGAGAGCAAGTGACAATAGAACAAAGGAAGAAAAGAGATCGTAGCTTGTTTCCTTCTAACATAGTCTTTCAATTAGTGATTAGCTATTCTTTAGGAAGACGCTCTGAAGTTGATAATTATTGGTAGAATTTTAAGGTAGTACTAGCGTAGGTAGAATTAAATCACTAAAATATCTTAAATCGGCATAAATAAACGGAAGAACATGTACTTATTGTGTTTTCAATCTGAAAAATCTCACCGGCCAATTGAATGAAATTATTGCAATTACAATCGATGGTAAAATACATTGCGTCTAATGGAGAGAACATTTATTTACAAAATAACACCAACTTTTAAATCACGAAAGTGTGAGAAGTTTACTTTGATTTTCGTAAATTATCCGTAGTTTTTTACATTAGCTTAGTCTATGTCACCGGACATTACAAAAATATATTTCACTTTTTCCAAGATGAGATGCCTAAATCACGCAACCGTAGCGCTCGGCCTCCATGTATTTAAGTACTCTTATGCATTTCAAACGAGTCAAGCGAGTTCCTGAATATTGTTTGTATAATACTATTAACTGACGGATAGAAATTAAATCATATTTTTTCTTCATTATTTTTCATATTGTTGTGTTTTATAACAATTATAATGAAAATAAAGAAAACGATTATTCATCTCAGTGATTTGACTAACTTAGAGTGCAGGTCTCACCATAAAAGAAGAAATTTTATTCTCTCGCATAATATATTGATGTAAAACACAAGTAACACATAATATAATTTATTGTTGTGATATGAATACAAATATCAAAACATAACATGTCAAAAAACTAGGTTAAGAACATATTTAAAATTGTGTTTTTAAAAAAATAAGACTGTCAGCTATAAGAAATAAAGAGATCGATTTATCGATTCATAATATATTTGAGTTTGAACTTATTTTATGATTGTAAATGAATATCGGAAACAGATATTCATTCATAGACATTATTCTCGTCTACTATTATTGTAACAATCATCTGATGATGACAAAAAGATGCTATTGAAACGTCATTAATATTAATACAAATTTAATCTACTTAAATGGTCTTTCTAAATATTGAAATGGGAAATTCTTATAATCTCAAAATAAATTAATCACACAAAACAAAACATTGTTTCGTTTTTGTCTCGCGTAAACTTATGAAGTTAGCTTATTTAAAATACATGAATTATATCCAGATCCGGGTTTTGCTCCGGTTTTCCTTCGGGTAGAGGCGGATTTCTTGTACAGGTTCTCTAGACTTTGTTTAGGGATGTGTTTATTGTAACAATAAATCGTGAATTTAGTGTTATTTCAATTCTTATGATTTTTAAATACTATACTCAGGATGATCTATAGTTCTATAATAATTTTATACGTAAAATTCAATTTTTGTATTAAATTACAAACATATTGACATCCTGTTAGTATTATAACTCGTAGCTAACTTTTTATCTTATCTAGAAATTTTTGCTTAAATTTTTGAATCCGCCTCTGCCATAGGGCCCTTGATTGGAACTGATGTGATGGTCCCTTGCTTGCTTTCGGAGAGTAAATTAATTTACTGTTCTTCACGTGGCCACACAGAGTTTGTACTGCTTTTTTGACAATCAATTTATTTATTTATATCTGCATTCTCGGTTTAGATATAATACGAACTAGGTGTCGCAGTACCTGGTATTTACTATTGTGTAGAACCGAATCAAAAGTAAACAATGTATCTATCAAATTATACATTCGAGCGAAGAGCAAAAATTGAATGATTGGTTAATTTCATGAAATATCCTTCCTCATGCATCATTTAGAAGATTCATGCATGCAAATGAGAGGTGTATTCATGCAAAAGTTCACTCCAGAGGTCACAGGTACTTCTCGGAAAAGTTTGCCTCTCCTGCAAGGTTTTTCCTTATTCACTTCACTTCCTTTTGGCTTCAACCAATCACGACATTTTCCTCGATCTCGTAGGTTCCATTGAAAAGGAAAAAAAAATGTCAGAATTATCTCCAGTGCTCTAAATGAGTAATTACATTTTCAATATAAATTGCATATTAAAATGACAAGTCCAACGCTGGCCACGTAGATTTTTAGTGTAGTTTACTTAACTTTGAAATGTGTTTTTTACGGGGACATAACTCGTTTAGATCGCATTTACTCGATAATTACGTTACATCACATTTACTCCATAATTATTCGTAAAAAATTCATGACCTATGTTGGCTGCATCGAGGGTTACAATTCATTTTCTTATTCCACTCAAGATACTAACAAAGCGATTTGTATTGAAGTACGAACTATTCTCCTTCCATATTGATATTTCATGTAAGTAAATTATTTATCAAGTTGTTATGTGGAAACAGACCAAGCGGTCCAACTACAAATTAAAAATATTCATTAATTTATTTCATTAACCATCAACTGTGGTGTAGAGTTATCGTCTATTCACTCTCCTTCCCGATGAGTGATAGGGTATGGGTTGGATTCCCCGCTCGGACAAATTTAGTGATGTTTCCTTCACCTACTCCCGATGAGTGTTTGTTTACGTTCTCCTACAACCCGATATATCTTTCCCAATTCTCTCACCCAAATCATGGTTATGGGAAAAAGCTGGCCTCATGACCTAAACCATCTCTCACCGCCCCAACATTAGACAATAAAAATATTTTTTAAATAATGAATAATAGAAAAAGACACAAGGTTTTGATGGATTTTTAAAAAGATCTTCTAAAAACGTATTTTCTATATCATTCTTTGAGAACTAAAGTGCACTTGTACGGTATGGTATGTCAGATTATAGCTTTGAGATTTTTATTTATCTGGGGATTACTCATTTGCAGGTTAATAAATAATATTATTATAAATTATTAAGATCTTTAAATGTTGAGTTGTTAAATTCGTGAGACTTTCGAGGCAAAGGGTGCGTGCATCGCTAGAACTCTGAATAGGTTAGAGAGAGTAGTGTGTTCAACAGGACGTACTCTTCGCCACCAGAAGCCCTATGACGTAGAGTTCGACCTCCTCCCACTTCCTAACATATTTCACACACGGGACGCAGCCGCTGCCTCCGGTACCTGGCCTCTAAATCTCCGGGACAGCCGCGCTGAGGCCGACGACCTCGGGAAACTTATGAGAAAAATAGAAATAAAAAACGGAAGAAAGGAAGAAAAGGAGGAAGAAAGGGGGTCATTTGGGAGACGTTTTCCATAGATATCGCGAAGGGTCATCTCACTAGGAGGTCATCCACACTGGTCACTATGACGACCATCACCTCGAGCGGAGGTGAGGTGGACTCTGCAAGCAGCGGTCGAGAACAAGTCCCGTTCCTTGCCGTGCGTACCTTGTATTTTGCAAAGCAAACGGCCCTGCGTTCTTACCGCATCGTCTGGTTTACCTTCCCCAATGTCAGAGCTGAACTAGTAGTCCAGACCTGTCTGGCTGCACGAGGGCTCTCGCGCCTTTCGCGGAAGGTTTCTACAGTTGCCATGGAGATGTCGGTGGTCCATCGCTTCCTAAGGAAGACTGGATCTCAGTTATTTAACTTGTTTTGTAAATAATAAAATAAATAAGTCATCAAAAAGCAGTTAGAAATGCGCATGACCTTGTGGTGCACAATAAAATAATTTACTATCTGCAAGAAACCAAGGGACCATCCCATTAATTCGGATCAAGAGCAGAGGTGGATTTATCATTTCTGTACTCCGTAAGATAAGAATAAAAATATATAGCTACATGTTATAATATCAACATAATTTCAACAAATTTATATTTAATAGAATACAATAAAAGTTATTTAACATATAGGTATTATTATCAAATCTTTAAATTACTCGGGAAATATTGTTTATAATTCTTAACTATTAAAATCACTCCATATTCGAAATTAATTATTACAATAGTTTTAATGAGACTTCCGACCCGAGGTCAGAACCTCAGTCTAATAATAAAATAAACCCTTGTATCAGACGTTTGCAACATTACATCCCGATGATAAGATGCGGGTGAATATTTACTATTTATATAAGAGACACTGAAGCATTGCGAACAACACAAGTTTGAGGAACGACACATAAATTAAAATATATTAGCTACAAATTGGCAGCACGATGTCAGTCGGATGTGTCGTAGGCTTCGCTCCTTTCAGGAAGCGTAGATGTATTCTCTCGTCGTTTGTTTTGGTTGTATTCGTCGTAGTTTTCTATTGGATATTAAGTAATTAATTTAATTACACAAGCGAACTCACTTTAGGGTGTAAAACAGTTGGAATCACTTTGATAACACACCTCCAAGATTAGTTACAGCCGAAAGATTCACAAGTAAGTGCCGTTTCACACCAGGCGACCGGTCTCGAAGACACGTCTCGGGAACAAGTCGCTTCTTTCAGTTAAAAATGGTATTAAAAGGAGTCTTCCTGAATGCTTTCACACACCGTGACTCGAGTCTGCTCTCCGCGCGGCCGGTCTCTGGAGTCGACCACAAGAGCGACGTGTCGCTGGGAGAAAATGAAACACTAGTAGCCAGAGAAGAGGAGTGTGCTGTATGAGTCACGTTATCTCTGACTGAGGCGTTTCCAATGGTTCCCTCTTGATCGGATGTTGTGATTGGTTCTCCATTCCCGATGCGCCAATTCAAATTCCCTGTACAATGCAATGACATTGAAATAATCTCAATATCAGCTTCGTCTCCGAAACCGGTCTCCAAGTACGAAACCACCCTGCGACGAGTTGCCGAGACAAGTCGCCTATTGTGAAGATACGCCAATATGTGCAATTGTGTACACCAACAAGACCACTAGTGGGATTAAGCCAAAGAAGAATTGGTATCCCCTTTTTCTTCAAACTTTGTTTCGTATTACCCTATTGTTAGAGATTATTTCAGCATTATTCCATAGATATTGGTCGACCATTCACTGAATAAGAGCACCTCACATATTAAGGCAGGCAGTTTGGTCCATCTATATTAATAACCATTTTATGCTAACAAGTACACATTCACTTTTTGCGTAAACTAAAAATTTAATTCACTATATGATAATTTCTTTCAAAATTATTTCCATGTTATAACTATATAGTTTTGGCTTGAATGATATACTCTTTTTTTTTGTGTGGGAGGTTTCCCTCAATCGTTAAAGATACAATAGCGGAATGATCCTTTCGCTACCAGACGAAGATATCACATACATCACAACCTTCGTGTCTAATTTAGTAGAGAGTAGTGTTTTTCCCCTTAGTGGCTGGGCGGAAGAACATACCTTGATATGAATCTCACCCGAAAAAATTCATTTTTTTATTTTATTTTAGTATATTGAAATGTATTAAACTTCTGATCATTAAAGCGTTTCATTAAAACATTTCAATCCTGTTTGAGGCTCCCTTCAGGTGAAACAAGTATTAAACATAACATAATACGAAATAACGACGATCTAGCAAAACATGAAAAACGTAAATATTTTTACAAAAAATGAGAAGCCATACTTAAAAGATAGAAAATAGTATTGTACAAATTAATAATTTTTATCTGTCCCTCTGTTCATCTACATTGTTACACGCTTTCATTTTTTAATGATTTTCTTGCAAAGCACACATTGGTCAGAAAGAAAACAAAATTTGAGATACATTACATCAATTAATGCATAATTAATGGTAAAGTTTTTATAATAAGTATCGTAAAATGTTTGCTTGGAGAGAGGGGACTTAATGAATGTTTGTTTCATTTAAACAACTAAACTATTAATACATGTACGTCCTTGAAACATTTCAGTGGCAACTATTACATGTTGCTCAGCAAGAGAAAGATAATAATTGCATACTTAAACTCAACTAAACATTCTAAATAACCTTCTTCAACGATGATATTTTTTTCGAAACAATTTCAAAGGAAATCATTTCTCATGGCAAGAAAAACACTGTTATGAACGGAAACTGCCATGATAGTTGAGCACTCGCGATTAAAGAGTAAACAAAACAAAATAACACGAATAAAGAGTCCTTCGGGAGAGATTGATGGTAAGAAATGAAGAAGACAGCTCCCAGTCTCCTTGTTAGAGAAGAATGCCTCTGGAGATTTCAAGATCGCGAAAAACTTCATAATAAGCTGGGATTTTCCAGAGGAAGCCTTCAATAAACATTCTTTATTCACGAGTATCCTAAGAATACCAATAAAAAGAATTTGTGACATTGAGTGCTATGATCTCAGAGCTAATGTCACACACTCACCATCTTCAAGGATCTCCGTAACAGCTTTCAGTTGTTAAATCGCTCGGCGTTGGTTCCTGGCGCGTCTCGAGATACTGGAACGAAGCGGAATGGTTGTGCGTTAAACAAAACATCTAATAAATTCTATTAACTCGTATCATTAATTTCTATTTACATTACATAACACTGAATTATAATTAAAGAAGTATATATTTCACAATACTTCAAGCTTTGTCAATAACTGCTCCTTGGATAGTTTTTAGATCACTATTATACCAATTCATTACCTCAATTATTGAATTCATAAGCACACGACATAAACATTAAATTAATTAATATTCTATTCGATGTGCAAATACATGAAAGACAATCGTTAATAAGATGCAAAACTGATTTATTATCATGATCACATGATGGTGCAAAACTATTCTTGTTATGAGTAAGATGTCTAACGTCAGAATGCGAAGACGTACAGCACGAAAAAAACGACGTTGATTTACAAACATGGCAGATTTTAGAATTTTGACATGAACCTACCTAAATATCAATGTTTTTTTTTTAATTTGACATGTGAATTTTACATTTGTTACCGGCATACTAACATTTGGCAAGTTTGATATTTTACTTTATATTTTTACTTAAAAATTTGTAGTTATGGTACAAGGAATGTTTTATCTTATGTTACATATATATGTAACAGTACAACTTAATGGAATATAATGAACCTGAAGAGGAGGCAAAAATCTTTACCTCCAAACGTTGTTGTTCTCAACTGCAATGAATATGTGATTTTAACTATCTTGTGATCATCAAACCAGTTTTGTATCTTACTACTGATTGTCTTTAATGCATTTGCACATCGAATGGAATATTAGTAGATTATATAGACAATCAGAGAGTGAGTGACGTAAAATAAAAATTAAATATATACATTGTTATCATGTCTCTTCCAATTTGTCTTTGAAACATTAGATATTTTTAGCAAATATTAAATCTGTAAAATGTATATACATATTTCTTAATTATGTATGGTATTATTGAATTTTAATTTGTACTTGCTGAAGTCCTGTTGTTTAAACGGAAAAAGATTTTTAAATACCATATAAAATTTCTTCTTTCTGAGAACACATACAAGACTGTGGTAAGGAAGCGAAATCCGATACTCGCATTGCCATGAAGAAAAGCACAAATAGCTTATACTAAGAGCGCCATTTTATTTTCCTCGTGGAACAGGGAATGTATGCCCAGAGTATGGACCGAGAAACGTCGCAGGATAAATTTCAGATATCTGTGTAATATGAACATTCGACTCTCAATAAATAACAATAAACTAATCAAACCTGCGTTAACAAATTAAAGCCTCATAGCAAATTTTTTTAAAAGTCTTCCTAAGGCATTTTATTGAGAAAGGTATTACGTTATGATACAATTACGTTAATGTCCACAAGTTCTTTTGATATGATTTCAAATGATATTAAATTTTAGGCTTTTGCATAAAAACAGCACTAATGAATTAATGGAGATTGATAAATGATAAACAGCATTTTAAAATATTTTTAACAGCACTTATATTACATTTTCTAAAGAAAATGTTGGAAAAATAATAATAAAAACGTCTGATATTAAAAATTTTGAATTTAATATTTTTATATATTACGTAAGTTGCGTACGGACTTGGGAGTCGAGGCGGGTGGTGCAGTGGATAGCACACCTGCGGCCAGAGCAGAAAGTCCCGGGATCGTGTCCCAGTCCGTCGCAATTTTCACCTGACTTTTGACGTTGCAAAACAATATACCTTTTTCTGACATATCTAAAAAACGAAAATACAAAATATAAGAGTTTTTAGTATTAGCCTTTTTAGTATATTTATTTATAGGAATATTAATGTAGAAGGTTTTGTTATTATCATTTCAAAAGTTGTAAATTATTGTTGATTATTGATTAATCTCCAGTAATGCATTAAAATGTTTTTATGTAAAAACCAAACGAAGTCAAATATTTATCATCGAAAGGACTAGAAGACATAGCAGTATTACGTAATAATCTAGGAATTTACTATATAATTGTTTGATTTTGTAGAATGACGATATTACTTTATTCCAAAATACCTTCCTCGAAGATCTTCGCAGAAACCCTTCCCACCGCAATTTATGCGTCCCCATTCCAGTCTACTCTTCTGTAGCAGCGTGACTATTTGCAAGCAATACTCCGCGCGTAATATACGCACGTGTGACGTCGTCCACTCTAAATCTCTCGGGAGCGAACGTGCTATAAAGGAAGAGAACGTACGAGCGCAATTAGCGAGGTATTCCTCCGCGCGGAGCGTCGTGATGTACAGGCGAAGGGAGAAGACTCGTATTCACACTTCGCTAAGGGAATACGAAAGGGGAACATAGGGTTAAATGGGGGATATTATCCGATGCGTTAGTACGTTTATTCCAGATTTTTATTAGCCATAACGAAGATTTAATGATGATTTTGTATTTTTACGGAATTTCTATTTTCTTTCCTCTCTCTCCCACTCGTTAAAGGGAAGAATTGCATTAGGGGAGGAGATTGATGTTCAAGATGCTACAATCCAAGGGTACCGAGTCTCCAGTAAATATCTTGCATGGATCAGTCCGCTTAAGGGATTAAGAAAATTCCGATAGAAAATCTTAGAAATGCAATTTCTGAAGAAAAAAAATGGAGAAGAAAGAAAACAAGGGAAGAGAGAAAAGTGTGATCCCTTTTAACACGCAAAGTTCCTGAGAGATTTAATTGGTTCTGTTAAAGATTTTGAATTTGCGGTTCCCTCACTCCCTCAGCCTTCTCCAAACTCTTCCATCCCTTCCCCGAATTAGTAGGATAATTCAGTAAATAATTCTATATTTATTACTATAAACTTTTAGAATCTCCATCATAATTAGTAGCTCGTAAAACAGACGTCAAGATTGATGTTTTCTTCATTAATAGATGAAGAGAATATTTAAATAATTTAATTTTTTATATCATGGAAACAAATCTTGACTTTCTACACACTCTTTAATTATCTTTTTCTGGTGACAACATTTCAATTTCCAACGTAATATACAAAAAAATATTCTAATGTGTATTTGTCCGAAACGCAGAATGGTATATGATTCCGTTTATATGTTTCAACTAATCGTATCCCATGTGCCGGCATGGCACAGGGTTTGGCAAAATGTCGTCCCACATATAAAACTAAAGGGTCATATTTATTTATTTATTAGTAATGTGATATTTGGATTTTCATCAACAAATTTATATTAATTCATGCTGGAAAATTTAATGGTAGATTCTTTTTTAATGTATTTTTTAATCTTCAGTATTGTAATAATGAAATTTTAACATTGGAATGTATAACGGGATAATTCTGAATACATATTTCTATTTTCTCTCACGGGATATGCCACGTCAGACATTAATTCTGGCAGCAAAGATTTATAACACCAAATTTTTCATCAAACGTTAAGGGGTACAATTTTAACTACATGTACTATAACACGTGGGCCGCATTAAAAGTTCAGCGCTGATGCAAACATTAATTTTGCCCGACTTTCTGAAAAACATTTCAAACAATTTTCAAACGAATTCATCTTGTACTTGAGCATTCTCTAAAATTCATTCGGGTCGTGTGTTAAAATTTGAAAGAAGTGGAACGCTTTCTCTGTTTATCCGAACTGACCGTGATAAAGTTATACACCTCTAAAATCAATATCCAACCGTTGAATTACTTTCATGACTGGCTAGTAAGAGTCGACACCCACGCGTTCACACCTTGGACTAAGTGCTATGGTAGTAAGATTCGAGAGAAAATCATAGTTCGAAGGTTCTCCTATTAATGGTCAACCGCTATCTCCTGGACGATATCCGGTTCATATTTTATGTCGAGAAGGGTGACTAACTGCTACAAATTTTCACGCAAACTTTCAAAATTGAAAAGAAAAAGTGAATAAATGTGCTACGGTCGCATAAATTCAGAGGCTCGTGGGAGACAACGATTAAAATTCCTTCTCTTGGGAAAATGTTCAACACATATCATAGGTGGGTCTTTCAATGTCAAATCACACACCTATCTTTTTTACTCTCAATAATTTCAAAGAAATTTAATTTCCTTCTTCCTTCTGTGAAAAATCTAAAATATCCGTTATTTTGTTGTTGGTTTATTACTCAAGTTTTTAGTAGAAGTTTCATTTAAAAAGTTAATAGTTTAATAGATTGAGCAAGTAAAAAATAGTTGAAATTCCACTTACGAGAAGAGGGTAACATTTTAAAATATCCTATTAGCTCGTCCACATCGTTTCAGGCGATTTCACAAAATTGGAGGTATATTCATCAAATGGTGCAGATTTTCGTACCGGAAAACATTCAAACATACATAACATTCAACAATAACATTCATACAAAAAACATTAAATATGAATTAAGATTTAAAAATTTTAATACAAATTTATATTTATATTATAGTTTATATTCTTAACAACATTTTGTATTATGGTTCCATCTATGCCATTTTTTGTATCTGTGAATACTAATACTGTGTTGTTTGATAAATTATTCTGTGATTTTTAATACCTTCTTCATACTTTTGATATTCTGTGATTCCGTGCCTCTGTACTCACATTGTAAATATTCTATGTATTGTTGTAGTCTGTGCTTTATTCCTTGACTTCGTATATGATCCATGCATTCCACACTCCTCTTAATTGTGTCAGCATTTTTCTCATTTTCGGATATGTAATACCGTTACAATAATTGTTTGTCAGTACTTGTCTGATTATGGCCGACAGTGCAAGTCAAACGTGGTGTAGTTACTTTAATAGATGCTTAATCCAATCTGTGGAAATAAGGTCGTTTAATTCAATAATTATATTAAAGTTCTACAGACGTAAATACAATATGTATTTAATATCAGAAACTATTGAGTAATCAAGAAAGTGATTCCGTCCAGGTCACTCTAACGTAGTACACCATATTCAAAATGTCAGTACAAGAAAACACTTTTATAAAAATTATTTCAATTCACAGAAGATGAGAAAAATTGAGAATAAATACTACAAAAATATTCGGAATTATTGCCGGCATCTACGTGTAGTATGTAAAGTAGAAAATTTTATGCGTTAACTCGCTAAAATATGACAAAAAGAACTCGCGAATAATTACCACAATCTGGAGAATATTACAAAGCAGTAACATCAAGCAAGGTAATGCAAAATATAGTTGTTTAAATGGAGCCGTAAAATGAAATGGGATACGCCCGTTGCCAGCGGGGATCTTACTCGCCGTTCGCGAAACTGTTGGCCTTTCTAGGTTCCTGAAGCATTCATCATTGAGGGCACTAAACCCCACTGCGAAGGGCGGGACCCGTATTTCCGCGTGCCTCTAAATTATTGTCACTTCTAGAAATTTTCAGGCAATATACAAACTTGTTTTGCACATCTGCCTCTTTGATAGCACGTAGCAACGAGTAAACAGCGTCGTAGGATTAAACTGAATAACCATGAAATTCTAGAAACACATTTAAATAAAATCTGTGGATAGATGCAAAATTTTCGCAGGTATATTAACATGAAAGTACCAATCAGTATATCCAATGTATTCTGAGAACAGTAAATGGCACATACAAGCGTCATCTAGTATTCCTCTTTTAACCCGACTACCGGAAACGTTTTATAGCACTGACTACCAGTGAGGTCCGCATGGACCCCAAGGTTCCTAAACATTTGATATTATTTTTTCCGGATGAAAAAACAAATATTCTTGAAAATTAGTTTGAAATATGTTCTTTGGATTGTCTGGCAATTAAAAAAACAATTTTTCACGAAAAAAAAAATCTTCTCATTTTGCACATATGTCTACTTATCAACTTTCTGTCTTCTTGGACTCATCTCACATCTTTTCAGTTATCCTTAATTCTTCTCTGTTCTGTATTTTTTTTTTTTTTTTTTGTAATTTGAATATTGAGCAAATTTTGTGAAATTGTGTGAAGCGATCTCGACACACAGTATACTATTCGAAGTTTTTACCGTCACTCACGCGAACGCAAATTCATGTAATATACGATATGCGGGGAATAGCTGTTTGTCGAAAGACGTGGTAGTGAGGGGATGATCTGCAGAGATTAAAAAAAAATATTAAATTTGTTTCTGGAAAGATTTATAAAAAGAACTCAAGAAAAATACTTTTTCATTATTACCAATGATTTCCTTGCAAATACACGTGCTTTATCCTCTTTCCGTATTATTGATTCATAACAAAACTTAGTGAACAGATGTTAAAGTACATATGGTATTAAAGTAATCGTGGACTCCGAAGGTATCGAGTCATGGTTAGCGTCTATGTTCATTGAATCAACGAGTGTCAATGTCACCATTCGAATGTGATTTTGTATTTGATAATATTACATAGTTAAAACGATTATGATTCATCTGAAAGTTATAGAAATAGTTATAGAAATCGTGAATACAAATCCAGGTTTTGGAGTGGTAAATTAATGTTATGGTTTTATCGGAATAACTTAGCGCTTGTATTTTTTTTAATGACTTAAGTTAGCTGACCTTCTCCAGCTTTCAGTTCAGGACAAGAAAAAAAATATTGATCTTTACAGAAATGACACATTTCAGAAAACTGGTTTTAAAATAGACTAGCTAGAATACGATTCCGATTTCAGTTCCCGAGTTTCGTTAGACTTTACAGAAGACATGTTCCGAGCAATCGGAATACTGTCAACAAAGTGGAGTCTCCTCCAAAATTTAGAAGCTCCGTTTATATAAATGTCTCGATTAGAATTTGAAATTTAGAAGAAAAAAACGAGTTAAATTATGTCTGACACAAAATGGCGTTGGAACGCCAAAGGCTGCTGCGTCTTGCGACTAGGCGTTACGTAATACGACTCGCCGTTCGTTCGTAGGCAAAGATATTTATGGTAGAAAGTCCACGCAGTCTACGAATGTGTCGCGATATTTCACAGATCAACTCTTTTAGGGCCTTCGAACCCGCGTTTAGTACGTAATGAAAACATAGTGAAACGAAACGACGCAGCGTCCTCAAAACTGCTTCAAGTCCTTTGTCGGTGCCAGCCTTTATCTTGATATATGGGCAACGCTATAAATTATAGCCAGAAGGTCATACGCGATCATTTATATTTGGAAAGACAGCAGGTATAATGCCACCGTTATCCTTCCTCAGGTTCTCTTTAATTACGATGGCGTATTCGAACTTTGCTACGCTTCCTCGAATACGATGGGAGACGGAGACGGGGGTGGGTACAAACAAGTACTGTGGACACACACAGTAGGACGCAATTTTAAGGAGAAGTTCTGTTTTGTCAATGAACATGAGAAAAAAGATTTAATATTAAAACTAAAAATGATGGAGGACCCGTTCTAAGATGTAAGAGTTAAGACTTCAGTCATCATTATTTATACACCCTCCAAAAAAGTATTCTCGATCTAATAGAACAATTCCTCTCATCCAATCCTCTCAGAATTTATGTCTGCAATTGAGAGGATATAAAAATTTCTTTCGCTTTTACAGGAATACGTGGCGGTACCGGTTTTATCAGAAAATCAAGTAGAAATAAGATGATATGAGATACAGAGTAAGTATAATTAACTTTTTTCGGGGTGTATAAAAAAGTCGAACTTAAGAGTATGAACGTATTTTTGTACACTTTTCAGGAGCATTGCTTAAAGTAGGCCTTCGATTATCATCATTACAATGATTCATGAGATTGTATGTGAATACAAAAAAAAATCCAAAACATACGTGAACAGAAACCAATAAATTTATATCGCGACATCGACATTGAAATTCGTATAAAAGTTTTTATATTTTTTGTATTATCTTTCTTAACAACAACTTTCTACACATATGTTCACTTTGAGAATACTTTTAGATGCGTCATAATTTTCTTGGCATTAAAATATTTCGAAAAACAAATTATTGTTGAAAATCATCGCAACAAATTGCATACCTTAAAAACTTCGTACAAAAGAGCAATTTGTTACAAGAGACGTATTCTTACAACGTGCACTTCACACTAGAAGATTATTCTGATCCGGCATTACAATGCCACATACGATCCAAGTTGGATGTATATAATGCAAAAGAGGATGAATAGGAGATCAAGTGTACGATACGCCGTGTGTAATGGCGTTCCTCCCTCAATTGAGGAGAGCCGCGCGTAAATATTCTGATGCCGATATCAATAAATAACACTGCACGTTGGAGGCGACGAGATTCAACCGGGGATCGCGATCATTACCTGTAATTTTGTTTGGGTGTGGGCGAAAAGAGGTGTGGGATTTATCCCTCCCTTCCCTACACGCAGCACTCTCCCATACACCTTCACACCACTGAAAGAGTCCCTCAATCCAAGACCCTTTTTACTGGGGTGCGTCAATAGATCATTTGTAAAGTCAGGGGTGGCCACTGTGTCAGAGTTGATACAACTAGCGATCCAAGATAGCCAAACTACAGATTTTTTATTTTTTTATTTTTCTATTGTCTAGCAATCAAGTGAACAATCGAGATTCTAGTGTTATTTTTATTACTTTTAAAAAATGTAGAAATCTTTTGTATTCAACATAATTTTTCGAAACAATAAAACAAAATTAAATATTAAACATGTTAATTGTAGTTGGAAACAAACAATCTGCCAAACCACTAACTTTTATTAGCTCTTTATGATATTTATTATATTGTTTATATGTTTCTCATTTTGTGTTATATAATTGGTTCGCGTTGCTTGCTGGCGGACGTACAGATACTCAAACTCTTTTTATGCAGAAGCATAGTGGATTCGTGAGCTTCACCAAAGCGTGGATTATTCGTTATACCTTTTAGACAATATTTAAAACACACCTTCAAGAAATTATACATTTATGTAAAATTATTTTGAATACTTGGTAATGTGTGACATGTTCCAATTCTTCCAAAAATATAAGATAAAAAATAGTTCGTACGAGATTTTCAAAGTGCTTGTATTATTAATTCTTACGCTAGAAAAGATAAAACCTTTCCCTAAAATAATTATATCCCATTTGTTGAAGATATGAACAGTATTTTTAAATACGATAATGTATTATTAATGCCGTTCTTTAAGATTAAGTACAGATATTAATAATCTAGTACTCTCCCTTGTAGTGAAAATTAAGGCAAACCTCAAAAACATTTTAACTAAGAATTATGGAACTCCCATTATCATTAACAATTTTATGACCGCATTTTAGTTACAAAATAAAAGTTCCAAACAAGATTTACTATCGTCTTATTTTCATATATACGTCAGCTTTCAATCTGTATTTCTTTCCGACATTAAGTCTTAGGTGTAAAAGCAAATACTCTGTATGTAAACTTCTTCTCTAAAAGACATATGAACCGAAGACGAGGAAACCTTTGCTTTCGTGTAGTATCCATACACCACCTAACCGAATCCAAATATCACCTCTGGAGAATCAAATTGGACACCAGTGCCATAAAAATAGGTGTGCCGACGTGACGGGAAGAAGAGGAAGATTCTAGCCCACCACTTTACGACGCGTTTGACTCCGCTTAACCTCTTTTGTATGGAACGGCACTGGACCCGAAGTACTTTAAATGACTCACATTCAAGGGATGGGTCTCCCAATGTTTGAAACGTAGTCATTCCAACCAATGAAAGAATGATTAGGTATTTGTCAAAAAGTAAATAACTACACGATACGATACAATCTACGAAGGTATGACAGATACGTGAAGACTATTATTCTCTAATATGGACGAAATTTAGAAGTAATCTGCTAATTTTTTTGCCCAAAATATTTTAATCCCACCGTTATAATCGTGTTTCGCTGAACACATCCTCAGTGTTCTACAAAATGATTTCAAAATTTATGCAAAATAGTGAATAAAAGATTAATAAAGGTCTCGCCGTCTTTGTTTATTTTTGATTGTACATGTTTTTTTAAATATTTCACCGTACATAATTGTTTTTATGTAGCAGAGTTCCCGCAGTTTCTATCATGTCAGTTTTCTACTGAAAGTGTTTGTCTCATTCAGTAGATCGTTTCTACAAGATCTACATTGTTAGCACTACAGTACCCCATTGTCAACACTTTTTTTCAATCTGCTCATTAGTTTTGATTTTCTCTTCATCACATTGAAAATAATTTAAATATTTTATGCTTACACATTAGTGTCCTATAAAAAAACTTACGAGAATTTCAAGTTATTGTTCTTTTTAACGCCAACAATTGAAAAAAATCTTCACGATAATAAGTAATGTAATATTTTTTATCGAAAAAAAAACAAACAAATGCGAAAAAAATGGGAAGATAAATGAAGCAAAAAACTTGAATATAGAACCTGACTAACAATAAATTGTAATGCGCGGTTGAAAAAAAACCCAGAATGGATAATAAACAATCAATATGTTAACGAGAGTCTACACAATGTTAATATATTGCCGCTTTCATGATATTTTACAAATAATCTAACAATTTTTGTTAACAAAGTACGTTAGAAACCTTCTTCAATGAATCATCTCACCATACGTTTTGTTCGTATAATTTCGGAAGCTGAAGGTTTTACGTTTCTCCCTTTCAAAAATTCAAATATCTTTTATAAAGAGGTATGCTGAGGATATGGAAAGCTCGCCAGAATATGTTTGTAATGTTTTTATTAAATGAAAACATTGTAGAAGATTTTCTTCAATCTATCATTATGAAGTACGACTTTCATAATATATCGGCGGAAACCATTACCTGATTTAGACAGATTATCGTGAACGAAAGTATGTAAAGAAGTGTTTGGATAAATTCAAACTTTCGCTTGGCGTTGTGTGAAGCGTCGAATCAGAGTGGAAGAAATGTGTAATTTTGCAAGTTCAGCGTTGAGTTTATGCATTACTCATTAATAACGCTGTGGTATAACTACTTTTTTTTCAAAAGAAAAGTACTGGAAATACTTGCTACGTGAGTCCAGAGATAAATCAAACTGAAAGCATTTGAAGCAGAATAATACGAGTGAAAAAACAATTTTAATAAGGGATCTTGTTTGACATATTACGTACATATATAAATTCACATCTTTAATTTCAAACATCCTTTATTATTTTAAAAATTAATACTTTTTCCGAATATCGAGGTAGGACTAAGAAAAAACGTTAAGTAACAAGTAACTAAAAACTAATATTCGATCTACGGATTTCAAAACAAATTTGTCAGGACTGTGTTAATCGCAAGGATGTGTTAATAAAAATGAGGAATATCCTGTGTCACTTTAATGAGAGACAATAACGACAAACAATTCTCCTGATAAAACCTAATTTATTTCTTGAGATAGCTCAAAAACAGAGATAAGTAAAGTTGCCCTGTCCGTTCGCACAGCTTGAAATGCCGTCAAATTCGAAACCAGCGCTGTCTGTTGGTGGGGTGCGAAAGCTCAAGCCGCTACCGCGAGCCACACTGGCGCCACCTGTCACCGCGCCCCATGCATCCACTCTTCGATAGGCATCACGATTTTTGCACATGCAGAAAGAGTGGAGGAGTGCCGAAAATTTGCAACATCTCTGAAGTAAGGGAAACAATTAATTAAAAATGTCTAAGAAAAGTAGTCGAAAATACCTTCTAATCGAAGTTTGTTGAAAATGTGAAACAGAAGACCTTCATAACTCTTGTAGATTAATAATAATAATAATAATGACAGTAATAATAATTGCTATTTGCAAGATTGGAACCGAAACTGTTAGTCATACTCAATTCGAAAATTAGTTCGTTTCAATATTTTCTCAGAAAATTCGATTCTATTTATACAATCATCGGGCGACCAAATTATTGAGATTTACGATAAACAACCAATTCCTTAAACTTGATAAGACAAATTAAATTCCATGTAATACGTACACAATAAGTATAGAAAGAGTTAAATATTTCTGAAACTTGTAGTTATTTTCAATCAGAAAGGAAAAATTAGCTCAAGCCGAAATTAGTTAGAAATATGTGACATCGTGACATACTACATAAATTGTTTTTACAATGGCATTAGTATGTATCAAACCACAATACTAGTCAGCAACTTCAACATGAATTTCTGTTGCCACATCATTATATGATAAAGTCATTCATTGTGCGGCTTCAGGTGTCGGGAGACTGCACCAGTGTTCCATAGCAGTTTCCCCCCCCCAACACCCGTACTCTTCTGGGGATTCCCAGAAACCGAACGGGTAAGAAGAGGAGAGTGAAGAGATGGATATGTAAACAAAGATCATGAATGAAAACAAGAGTAACCCAAGAAAACCTCATACTGAATCTGATACCCGCTTTGTTCATTACGACAAATCTGTTATACGGAGGCTCGCGTCACTCCATAGGTGATCGGCGAGTATACTAACCACAACACTACCGGTCACACAGTGGCGGATCAAGGGGGGCTCACTAATTTCATTAAAATCATTGATACATTGGACTTCTTCTATGGATACTACGATTTATGTTAAATTTTGATAGAGAAAATATAATATGACTGCCCTGGAGAGAGAGAGAGAAGGGGGGGGGGGGNTCAAAGGAATAAAACTAAACTTGTATGGAACCTGTTATAGCGAGAATCGCTCTCCCCCCTTTTTTTGTAATCACTTGTAGTTTTGTGAGGTTTTGTCAATCAAACTTCGTGTCTAAACTTTAAAGAGCTATATGTGAAATGATGTTACCGAGCGATGTGAAGAGCAAGTCGCAAATTAAAAGAAAAATTTCTTAAAAATTGTTGGAAACATAATATAAATTACAAAGTGCATTTCCTGGCTGTGTGATTGATTCATCACAATAGTTTCCAATATGTATCTGGCAACGCTGTGTTGGATAGTTCACGGGAACCACTATAAATCTAACAAGTGATAAATCAAACTACATGCTTTCCCCATTACGTTTGGTTTTGTAAGAGTAAGAGTAACCCTGTGGCATCTCACTTTTTCATGAATCCAAGAATACATGATGTTTCTGAACTCCACGTACAAAGTTGTAGAAAACATCAATGTCAATCAGAATCATATAGGAAAGCAGGGTCCCAAATGTCGCCATCAAGTGATAAAGAGACATAAAGACAAAAAGCAAGGAGACAAGACAAAGCAGTATTGAGCGCTTTATTATACAAAAAATGCCGCGATTTCGGTTTTCAGCACTTAACAGACCATCTTCCAAGTCGGTTATTCGTGTTGGTCGCACCCTCCCAGTATTCTGCATCGGAACTCCGAAGGATTTTTATTTAATTTTGTCTCTTTATCACTTGAGGGTGGCAATTGGGACCCTGCTTTCCTATGAGGTTCTGATTCCTATGGATGTTTTCCACCTCCTCTCCAAGTTTGTACGTGTTCAGAAACACTCTGTAGAATTCGTTATGTTTATATCACTTCACCGAGTGTCTGGCCACAGGGTCTTCGGGCACCTGCAACTTGTCAAAGGAAATGGAGGACCTCATTTACGTCTTCATTCCACGGAAATTGAGTGTCTCTATCTTGAGATTTATGTTTCCATTTCGCTGCATCGGTCAGACCGACATGGAAAATCCTTGGAATAAGAACATTCATTCTTCCTGGCAGAGCTCATAAAGGGAAGTAAAGAGAAGGACGAGAAAAGGGACGAGGATGAACTTAATAATAAAATCCAATCACGTCCCCTGGTTTTCTCCGGGTTTCCTTCGGGTAGTGGCAGATTTTCCTTGGTCGGAAATGTCATTAATACATTTGTTTTATTTATCTTGATTTTTTACTGCGCAAATTCGAGTATGTACAATTTATTTTGGAATAACAAATGGATAACAGTACGTATTTATTAATTAATTAATTTATAAGTATTAAATCTTCCACTGCCCATGGGCTCTTTATCGGAATTGATGGGATGGTCCCTTGCTTTTTTCCGGAGAGTAACTTGCACCCCACGTGGTCATACGCAATTTACAATTGCTTTTTTTACAATAAAGTTTATTTTATTTTAAAGTTTATTTTGAAACCTCAATCTAATAAAGAGTCTTCCTAATGAACCCTCAGATATATTATGTACATGTCCCAAGCTACCCACCCTGCTAACGCGAATCAAAAAACGCATGATACAGGAATTTTGTACAAGCAAACTTGAATTTTGTACAAGTCGCGGTCATTAGTTATTAACTATCAAAAAGGGGGGCCTGGGGAAATATTTCGCCAGCCCTCCCTCCCCAACACGAATTCAAAAATTGAACACTGCTATAGTATTCTTTAAATTTTGTACAATTTTATAAAACAATTGAAAATGTTGTTAAACAATTGTCTGTGACAAATAATGATGAAAATGTCGCCAGACCCCAACCCGAATTCAAAAATTGAACAACGCTATCGTATTCTTTAAATATTGTACAACAATTGAACATGTTGTTAATCTATTGTTTACAACAAATAATAACGAAAACGTCGCCAGCCACCTCTCCCCTAACACGGATTCAAAAATATTAAACAGTGCTAGCTAACTGAGTCTATGAATTCCGTACAATTTTGTACATGAATTGAAAATGTTTTTAACCTATTATTAATAAATTATTATATATTAATATTAGCTGTAGCAAACTCTGAATCGCGATAGCTCTAACTTCATAATAATCAAAAATTGACACGTATTAGAAAAGAGATCAAAAGAAATACAAAAAAAACTAAGATTTAGTACAGGTCACAAGGAAGCAGATGAGACCCACAACAATATTTTTCATTCTACCTTACGTTCAGCATCGTTGAAGACATTGGAAAATAAACGTAAATCCAAAGATTTTGAGATGCAAAAATTATGGCGATAGTTTCTTGAATTATGTACATTGTATGATTTTGTATGGCAGATTCTGAATTACTACAGAATTCTTATAACTTAATTTAATTTCTCATGTCGTGGTTAATGAAAAAACATACAACCTGTGAAAATATCCAAATACCGTGTTAAAACACGAGTTTCGTAGATGTCTAGATGAAATTAAGAATTAACAAGTAGAATTCTCTCTTAGACTACAAAACAAAATTTTAATTTAATTTTTTTAAAAGGATAGTTTCTTGAACTTTTTATGTTTTCATGCATAAAGTCTACGTCAAATAATGAACACGTACAATACACCACTTTGCTTACTATACTTTGTTTAGAAGGACATTGGTGATCGAAGAAAAAAACACGTTTCTTTAGTTTTGTCAGTTCAATTCTTGTACAAAATTGTACTAAATTCAAAGACTTAGCTAGCACTGTTTAATTTTCGAATTCGTGTTGTGGGAGAGGGGTTTGTTATTATTTGTTATAAACAATAGGTTAACAACGTTTTCAATTGTACAAAATTTAAAGAATACGATAGCAGTGTTCAATTTCTGATTTGTGTGTGTGTGTGTTGGGGGGGGGCTGGCGTAATATTTCCCTGTCCTCCCCCTTTTCGATAGTTAATAACTAATGACTACTAACTTGTACAAAATTCAAGTTTGCTTGTACAAAATTGTACAAAATTTTTTCAAAATTCCTGTATGTTGTTTGATTCGCGTTACGGGGCGGGGTCCGGGGACATGGACATAGATATATTGTATCTGCTTCCGTATCCGATACACTCATGACACACACATGTAACGAAATTATCTTAAAACAGTTCCAAGTATTGCCAGTACATTTTTAGTTGGTAGTGCCAGTGCAATTAAGGGGAAAGCGAGAAGAAAATTAATAAATTTGCCGGATTCTTTGTTAACTTCATCGATAAGAAGTTTACTGTTAAGGTTACCGCTAAGGACCATCTTACTCATGTCGGTTGAAAATGGTTTTAGACAATAAAAATAATGTGATTAAATTAATGACTGTATAAATATTTCATTAGTCGCGTCAAATAAGCTTTGTCTATCAACTTTGTGAATCATTTTCTCAAATAAGCTTCGACTAGCAACACCTCGTTTCCAAAACAACTGTTCCCATCTGATAAATTGACTTTTAACGTTTTAACGAATCCATCCAGGTGTACGTGCTTGAAAATACAAGATCACGCATTATTAATACATAAAAACCTATTCAATCCGGCACATTCGGGTCCTGAGCCTTGTTTTCTTTCTGAAATTACTTTCTCTGAAAACGAGATTTAACAATGAATCGACGATATTTCTATATATATTTATCATAATTTGTATATTATATTTTTATACTTTACATTAGAAACAGAAGACTTACAGTGACAGAAAAGCAACGGAGAAATGGGGGTTACGGTCACAAATTTCTACACAGACAAAGTCATGGTATGAATGTTAATTAAAAATAGCAATTTTAAAAATAAAGAGCCATTTCCAAAGGCGGTGGACTACAGAACAACCCGTACAATGAGATGGCGGTCTAAGGAGAATATCAAATATAACATAAAATAAAATAGTATTTATATGTCAAATTTTATAAAATTAAATAATAATACATATTTTACATAAAAAAAATATTACAAACATACATCAAAACAAAACATACAAAAGTTGATAAAATAAGGTATTACTTCCGTTATTGGAGTTACCTTCATATCTTTTGAATAAGTTACATAAACAAAAAAAAAATTAATAAATACAATTAATTATTGAGCGGTTCNATATAAAACATTCATGTTATACACATATTTTTGGAGTTGTATTAAACATGATAATAAGAAAAATTATAGCATTGTTCATTAAATACTGCATATAATTTATTTTTTAAATATGTCTCTTTTTTGTTTGTTTTTTACGTTCGCTCATCTCAGTTGCCTCAATTATGAGAAAACCATAATAATAATAAATGTATTGTCAAAAATGCAGCTACAAACTGCGTATGACCACGTTGAGGAACAATAAACTAATTTACTTTCCGGAAACAAGCAAGGACCATCCCAATTCCGGTCCTACGACAGGTGAATTTAATATTTGAAGACACTCCTAAGACAATAATAAAAGTAGTTTGGTACGTGTTACTTAATATTTACAGAATACTAACAAATTTGTATTTAATACAACACAAGAAAAGTTATTTCATAAATACGTATCATTACAAATTATAGTTTATTCGGAAAATCGTAACTATCAAAGTAACTCTAAATTTGAGATTTATTATTTCAATAGACGCCGCCCACAGGCAAGAGCCTCGAGAGACGGTATAAAGAAATCATGAGTTCCTTTCATGTTTTTACGTATGCTCATCACGACGACAAAACCCTAGGAAGTGTTT
Source organism: Laupala kohalensis (assembly GCA_002313205.1). Classification (NCBI taxonomy): domain Eukaryota; kingdom Metazoa; phylum Arthropoda; class Insecta; order Orthoptera; family Trigonidiidae; genus Laupala; species Laupala kohalensis. The sequence goes on from NNCF01127663.1 coordinate 1,151,375, forward strand.
GTGTGGGGCTCAAAATTGGGAACATTATCTAAATAACAGAAGCCGATACCTTTCTTGTTTCCCACTAGGAGCGGTCGCGTGGCGTCTAGGTAAGGCCGCGCGACCGAGCCGCCACCGCCCCACATGCCGTCTGAAATGTATGCGTGGCGTCGCCCAATAAATGGCCGTGCGCGCTCCGCCGCCTTGTAAATCAGTCGGCGACCGCTACGGGGATTAACCGGCGATGCAAAGCTCTCAGCGATGAAGAGGGGCGTAGGGAGGGGTTGTCTGCGGAATGGAAGAGCGTGGAATTATCCCGGAGACTTTCATGGATTCGAAATTATTTGATAGGAATGTATGAAGTTTCAATAGCAGGAAATACCCTGGTAAATTTCGGAATTATCAGTTAGTCTGAACCCATTCACTCACTTATAAACAATATAAACAGTTCAATAAGATACAATTGAAATTAATATTAACATGGTAATGTCGTATTTGATAAATAATTTATTAATAATTTTTTTAAATTGGGGCTTTAGGGCTCACCAACATCAAGGTCATTAAAGTCCTTCATATAAATTATTACCAATTTATTAATATAATTTGTTACCAAATAGCAGTTAATAACATGAAGGACAATACTCTCCGAAAGCAAATACGTGACCACACTTTCTCAATTCCAATTAGCATTAGTGATTCGCATATGGTCTTTTCTTAGTCTTGGTTCTTTAGGCCAAGACTAGAAAAAAGAACAAGACTATGCCTGCAAGATTTCGAGAAAAAACAAGGCAATAATCATTTTCGCAGTGAGGCTCATCAACCTGGCAAAATCCCTTGAGTAGAACCAAATGAAAACTAGAGTTTTTGACTATTTTTAGTATTGGATGTATCTATGTAATCGTGTCAGAAATGCTTCTGGAGTAGAGGACTCCTAACAGCATTGCTGCTTCGGGGACACTGCGTTGAGGCTCCTCTGTGCCATGGTCGTTGCACGACCATTGCCTCCTCCATGACAGGGGGATGACTAGAGTGAAATGCGAATGAGGTGAAATGATGATGAGTGAATGTTGTGGTGGAATGAATATCAGGGGAAACGGGAGTACCCCGAGAAAACCTACCGCGAACCCGCTTCGTCCACAACCGCAAATTCTACTTGGATCAGACAGGGTTTGAACCAGCGTCACTAGAGTTAGAAGGCGAGTACCCTAGGCACCACGCCCATTTTTTGTAATTAATCACTACAAATGATATTTGACTTGATATCATCTAAGAAGAACAATGCAATTCGATATTTCAAAAAGCATTAAAAAACTATCTGACGTACAATGTAGGAACACAACCAGTGACACACTCAGTATTCTTATTCTCCTGTCGTGCCACCTAGATATTGCCGTTGATCCAGACTTTTTGAACATAATGATAATGTGAAAGGAATGGGGATCTTATTATAAAGTCTTGTTATCTTATATTTGACTAACAGAATTTTATTTCAGCGTAAGGTCAATAAATGTGTTTTGTTAGAGAATAACCTGTTCTATAAATTAACGTAAATTGTAATTGTTTCTTTCTATTAATGTTTTATCTGTTATGGTTTACATCCTAATTTATTACCATGCATTTCCTAATAAGCATTAATGCAATTGTGCTAAACATTTAATTATTTTTGGCTGCCTTTCACACCACTTCTGGAATACCTTTGCTGGGTCCCCTAACCCCCAAAACAAAATCCTAACTAAATCACCGGCGATTTTGAAAATTCTATGAAATATTGTCTCGTTTAAACTAGGAAGAATTAGTGCGAATTCAAATACATAATTGATTAGTTTAAGATTTTTATTTTCCTTTTCCACTATTCGATATAAATTTTAATTACAAGTAGTTATTGAAAAAAAAATGAAAGTTATAATAACCTAGTTTTACTGCTCTAAACCTAAGTTCACCTAAATTAATAAAGTATTTGCTCTGGCTCACATAAGACTGTGAACTACGATATTTTAGAGTGGGAACTTAATTATTATTATTAATTTAATAGTAGAGCTACTGGTCATATATTATCTTATACTTTCATTATGAACTTATTAAGATATAAAATTTAACTACCATTAATTATTAATCGAAGTTAGGTACTCAGGAAGCGTACTTAGTTGGTGGGTCACATGACTAACTTCGCGGGGTATTGTGATTAAGTTTTTGTGGTCTTCTGACGAATATATTTTATCTAGTCTTTTATTAAAATCTGTCTCAATGTGTTTACTGTTTCATTTTTGCTAATAATGTTTAGTCTTGAAAGCAATCGCCACGAAATAACATTATAAAATGTCATGTCATAAAAAGTTTTTTCTTTTAATACGCTTAATCGCAACGCCAAGTTAGGCACATCAAGCAATTAACGACCACATAATTTAAATTACATTTTATCAGTTTAAATGAAATACACAATTTGGTAGAAATATTTAACATAATTTTATGAATTTAAAAACACTGGTTGTGAACTGTAACCATTTACAATGTCCACGTCATTACACCTTTTAAAAATCTTGGCGGGCGGTATTAAAAATAATGTGTTTATTACCGCTCGTTTGATAAATAAGGCACAGGACGCAATAAATTATTTCTAATGATTATAAATTTTATGAAACATAAAAGTCGCATTTAAATTTACTTATTATAATAGAAAAGGAATGTAACAAATAAAAATTCAACACGTAACGTAACTCTGTTATAATCGTTTTTAACAATTTTTAAGTTATGGCATGTTAATTTTAAAAATAACAACATAAAGTACTTTTTACAAAAAATAAGATAATGTTAACATTGATAATGTAATCTACATTGGGCTTGATGAAATGACAGGCGGTAATGACGCCCTAATCCTACTATCGATGGCGAATATCCATATGATGACATATTTATGACGAGAAATTTTTACTTAAGTAAGAATTTTCTTTTAATAAAATGAGTTCCGGCAATTTTATCTCAGATTTTTGTTTCACATTATAGATAAAATAATGAGTTATTTTACTTTTTATTACTACATAATGATAATAATTTTTGCCACGGTATGAAAACACCCGCGCGTTGGCCAATAACACCCACAAAGGCTAATAGGGCCCAACCGTCATTTCACGGGGCGTTAATACTCGAATGGACTCGATATTGTACATTTCGAACGTTTTACACAAAATTACGCATATAAGCTTAAAATATTAACAAAATATTAAAGGTGGTAACTTACGTTACAGCACAATTATGGAAGTTTAAGAAAAATACAGCTACACAAGTAAAAAACTAACAATTTTGTCGGGGTAATATTTACGATACCTTTGTCCATGCAAGTGGAAGCATGGCACGTCTGATAAGATGGTGGTATCCGGTAATACGAGCGGTTGTCGTTCGTGTTCGTGTGTTCGGAAGAGAGTGTGTTACAAGTGCGTGAACCGTGAACGCAAGTCACACAAGTAAAAGTGTGTTTTCTGTAGAGTGGGCGTCACATAAGAGAGGACGTTAATTGCCTAGTGCCTTAGTTTACATCTTCTTCGTAATGTGTTTTCATCAAGGAACCTAATATTGAAGAGGAATTTGAATTTTTAAGTCTCGTATGTCAATGGCGTAATTTTTATACTGTCATAGATCGTGCTTGTAGGACCATAACTCGAAGGGCCAAGCTGCGAGTCGTGAAGACGCGCCTTGAAAGAGGGCGAGAGTGTGTGAAGTAAAGTTCTGGAGAAATGGGCAATATTTTTACGAGCAGGACGCTTCATTAGCATTTTAGGAGGAGAACTTCTTCCGTTTCCACAGACGGGACGTTTACGAGCTTCGTTAAGGCTATCCGAATGTTTATCAAAAGTATTACTAGCTCACTACAAGGGGGAGTAAATTCTCATCGTCGTAACGTGTCCGAAGCAACACAAGACAGAAGCTGTCAGAACCAAGACACGAGGTTGTGCTCACTCTTTTGAATGTCGGTACATCTTCTGATTCGGAGGAAATAAGATAAAATGGGTTTGTGACTTGTAGAACACTAAATGATCGCGTCAGGAGTATACACTATTGAGGTATATGGTATTGGCAATGGAAAAGGCCAAAAACGCTATTCCGTGGTTTTGATCTGAGTACCTTCTGTTGATAGTTTAATTGCTACGATATTCTAAAAATAGCGAGGGTATATTCATCGTCGCGAGGGTAACATGCAATAACACCCGGGAAAATCTATATTATAACATATTTCCTTTACTACTTTTTCAGTAATTTAACATAACCCCATGCAAAGTGATGGTTTTTAGGCGTGTCATATACTCTTTCTGGGTACTATCCGTGTATTTGAAGCGTTTTTTTGGACATCACTGCTGGCATTTCCAACATCCTAATTGCCAAATATTTTAAATATCTGGCACTTATACTGGTTTCCACAGAACACCTTAAATTTGGATAAAGTTTTATTATATAAAAGCACTATTACTAGGAACATCAAGCAAGTAAATTATATTTTTTTCATAATTTTATCTAACCAATTAATCAGTTTTTAATCAGTTTTATTTGACTCTTGTAAAGAAATGTTTTCGGCACTTATATCGTTTTCCGATTACATTCCTGAATTGTCAAATGCACGTAATCTTGAAAGTATGATTTTTTCACGCTACGTACGTAATGAAGTTTATTATGATTTACTATTTTTCTAAGGCACTTCTAACTTCGTCGTAATTTTGTCCCTACTATAGCAAAATATTTTCTTCCATATTTTTCTCGATGTATTTTTAAGGAGTAACTTAATTATTTCAAATCAGTTAAACAATGAACTCTGTCATAGTGATTATCAAACATTTTCTGAAGTAAATATGGAGTATTCAGATGAGGACGATACATAACTTTATGTAACGTGTTCATAATACCAATCTTATCTTGATTTGGGTTTACGTAGCAATAAATACTAATTAGTAAATATTTTTAACCTTATGAGAATATATTTGAAGAACAAAATTGACTGTTAAGAGAACTCAACAGTATAACAGTTTTCGTGATCTTTTGACAAACATATTTTATTTTATTACAATCTGCCATAACGTATTTATCGTATTCTTTTCCATTAATAATGTTCGATCTTAAAAACAATCCCTATAAATTATCAGAAAACAGATCGCTATTAAGAAATTAGAATTTAGAAAGCAGATGTAAGACCGGGAAGAATTTCCAAAATAATTGATAGCCATCTATAAAAAATAAAACGGAATATATTATTACTTGGTACTTTTATACTCTCATTCCGTTTACAAGATACAAGCCTCCGAGAAGAGTCGAACATTAAGAAGATATGTAACCACTGTCGTTCGGTTAAGAGACTACGATGTTTGCATAAGTTCAGTGACAGAAGCAAAACACGTTTACCCCATCCACAAAAGTTTTTATGCACCGGAAATGCAACGCTAATCCCTCACGTACCCGAGTACAAGCCTCACGTCTGTACGTCCGCCTCACGGCAATCGATACAAGCCACGACCGTGTACTCACTTGGTAACCCGACGCATTCCACACTCAAAAATTACTTTCAGCTCGTAAAGAACGTTAAGCCCGTTCGGAACGGCGCAATTTTCTCCATTTAAAATCCTTCGTGAACGGGACCGAGATCTAATCGACAGTTTAATTTCCGTCTGCATAGAACCCCGTTGCGGGCCAGCGATATAGTCATTATAATATTTTCGCCCGGTCCGTTTTATGGATTGGAGTATTTTACGACAGGTCGCCCTATTATAGAAGAATGACGCACAAAGACCCCTACGATCATCCGTTGTCTCCTAGAAGAAGCGCGCGCATCGGTAAGCAATTATCGCCTAATTTACGATACGAGCTAGGGTTCAACAACAACTCTATTAACACAGATGAGTTGTAGGTTCGCATCCCGAGTCATAAGTCGTGTTTTATGGCGGCTAAAGTGATATCATTGCGGTCGCGAAGAGCTGCGGGGTAATTGGCGGCGTGTTCGCTGCTTCGACCGCTAAATACAAAGAACGTAATCGAGGGACTTTTTGCTGCTTCGCTGAGCAACGCAGGCGCTGCGATACGGTCACGGCGGAGGATTGTGGAATTAAGACAACTTCCTCTTTTGTCTGAGGCAACGAGTGCGTTAGCGATATTGTCATTCGGACAGGCTGCGATGCAATTGTCAAATGTGAGGCAATTGAACTCTGCGGTGTGTAATTGCGTTGTTCGGAAAGAAAACTAACAAATCCAGTACACTCGTTTGAAGATTTCGCAGTCAGCAAGAATTTGTATACTAGAATTCATTCAATGGTTACGGCCAGATACGGATTCACGCTACCACACACTTGATGGGGAAGTCATGGAGTACTATATCACTCGCTGAATTTATACTGGTACCCAGGAATTTTTTCCAGTGGTAGACCTACACGGTGCCAATGTACTCAGTGGAAATTTTTTGCGATGCACCAATCATGCAGCTACGCTATTTACTACGTAATTTGCATTCATCATACTGTTCCAAAAAGGTACAGGATATGTTTTTAATTCAAAACGTAACAAAATAAGAATGTGACTTTCATTTGACTCAAAAAACTTCATTTTTTGTCCGAGGTAACGAGTGCGTTAGTGACATTGTCAATCGGAAAGGTAACGTTTCAACTGTCAAATGTGAGACAACAGAGGTCTATGGTGTGTAATTGCGTTGTTTTCAGAAAGAAAACTAACAAAAGCAGTGACTATTCTCAAAGTCACGATACTTTGAGTATTCAATGTGGCTGCCTTAAACAAATTGCCAACCTCTTCGCAATCCTTTAAACTCACTCACGTGCAGGCAACGGTCCACAATGTAATAGTGTGAATCCGTAAGTTACCGTAACAAACAAAAACGTGATGGGGAAATCATGAAGTATTTTATCACCTGCTTGACTTATAGTAGTACCCATGATTTTTTAAAATGGTATACAGCGTTGCTATTGTACTCATTGAAAATTTTTCGATTCATCTATCATGCATCTAAGCTATGTACTATGTTGTTTGTATTATGTTTCCATCAATTTCGAAAAAAATTTATCTTGAACTTGTATCCAACTTTTGTTTGTGGCTTGCTCCTCACATCTTAGTGCACTTAAAGTCCTTTCAATTCCAATACATCCACGTCAGACACGTAGGTTACCTGACACTTCCCTCACAAAACATCAGATGGTCACAGAAACGCAGTGTGGTTTCCGAGATGTCAGTTTCCCCATGAGATAGAGATTTATATGATGTAAGTTGGCAATATGATTTTTATTTTCCTGGAAAACTATGTTGAATTTTGTCTGTCCACTTTTACATGAATCCCAGTATAGGACAGTACTGCCGCTCCAACTGTAACCACCGCAATTGCATCGAACGTAATCGCGAGAAGAACGCACCAAACGTTTTTCAACGTATGAACAGCATGGAAAGAATTACTGCTATATTTACTTTTACAATGTTTACGTTTAGGATTCGTAATAAACAATTTGCGTGTTATATTATATATTGTAGGCACAGTAATGACCCATATTGTCTTGGAAGCAATCTAAAAAGAAACCATATACAACAGTTATGGTTATTCTAACTTGTTGAATAATATATACTTTAAACTTTGGGTCATTGCTACTTATAGATCCTGTGTCAATAATTCTGTACATGGGAAAAAGTGTCAGCTATGGTTATCGTTGGCTCAGCAGAGTAAGTAAAAAACCGAGTTCAATAGTGAACATTAGATATTTGATGTGGTGATGTTATCAGCCATTGGAAATTACCATAAAAAATTCTTGCGGTTTGGCCAACTATATATTATTACTTTGCCAACGTTTCGGTAACGAACGTTACCATCATTAGGGTTATACAAAACAGAAACCAATTTAGGGTTACTTCAATATTCATAATGAAACCTATAAATACTATCCACTGCTTCAAATATGACTACCCTATACAACGTTTACCATAAATTACATACAAAACTTCTTAAAATTAGTAGTTTTATTCACTAATGACAATACTTTATAGTTTTTGTATAAAAATAGTTTGAAACTTTCGAACTGTCATTTGAATTGCCTACTTTTTAAATCAAAGCTAACGTATTCCATTAAAAATAATATCAGTTGTCACAATTTAAAACATTCACTGTTTTTAACATCACATTCCAAGAAGCTATAGGATTTCTCCTTCCTGAGCGTTTGTCCCGCAAGTGCAGGATTCGCTAGATGGATATGGTAGATGATACGGGGGGTACTGATTTAACAGGGGAATACTAGGGTTCCGACTGCCCTTCCTGTCGCACCACCATTAATGAATGATTATGGCGGTGAGATGATGATGAGTGAATGTTGTGGTGGAATGATAGACAGGGGAAACGGCAGAGCCTCGAGTAAACCTGCTCCATCCACCACCTCGGATTCTACTTGGATCGGATCGGACCGGGTTTGAACCCGCGTCCCCAAAGGTGGCGTTAGGCACCACGCCACCGGACGCCCCAAGAAGCTATAGGATTTATGTTTTCAATTCAAAATAGAAAAATAAGAATGTGACTAATTTGTCTCAAAAAACTACGATATCCAGTGTTAATCCCTATTTAAATTTCAACTGCTTGGATGCACAGGTCATAATTATCCAAATTGACAGAAATTTTGCACGGCGCATTTTATATGCATTTTTAACGGTCACTCTAATGGATACCCTGCAATACCTGAAATTATTTCATGGATTCTGTTATTTTTTATCACTGTTCCTTTTCTGAAGCAAAAAGATGGGCGTAAGTTGATAAGTTCCCTTGAATGGTATGAGCTCACGGAAATGATGCGAACATTATAATCGAGCTTCAAGTGTTAGACGGCAGCAGATGGATGAAACTGTTCACAACGCCATGAAGAAATACCTTGTAAATGCAAATGCACCATTTAATCTGCCTTTCAATTGACAATTTAGAGAAAGCTTACCCATTCATCATTACTGTTTTGTAGCATCCTCGATCCCGACGAGATACAGGAATTGCAGCAGATTTTATCTTTTAAATTATATTTGATAGTGGTAAGTGCTCCATTATCGTATTAAGATGACGATATTCCACACTGTGCGTGTATGCATTTGAAAGTAATTAATTTGAGATTAATTTCTCAACATTTAGATGCGAGAACTGATAACCAACGAGTGACCGGGATGAATGCTAGATACTCATCCGGTTCAATGCGGTCAATTTATAAGTGACCTTTCAAGTTAATACTACAAGTCTCAAGTAAAAGAGTGTCCTCGTAAAACATTATATATATATATATATATATATNCTAGATGTGTATAAGAGACAGTATATATATTGCTTGAAGACATTAATAATCGAAATTCTACTTTTCTCAAGTACGCAAACGTGCAACTTCGTCTGAAGAGAGCTTTTGGTAAAATGAAATTCATGTTGTAATAAAGCATTTATTTTGTATGATTTCTTAATACCTCTAGACATACTTATCTAAACATATTGAATAAGGATTTATTTTTAATCGTGTAATAATTTTTTTTCTCATTTACACTTACTGAACATATTACAAATCAAATATAAAGTATACATGACATTTTTTAAATTGATACTTCAATCATCAACATAGCTTGAATATTATCATTTGAATTTTCCTCTTTTGAAATTATTATTATAGTATTTTAACGTATTAAATACAGAATTGCGTTTGTACTTGAATAATCACTGCATGCCACGGAGGGAACGAAGTTTCTCAGTACCAAAATGACACGGCATTAAACTGTCTCGTCCGTGGCTCAGGTGGTTCTCAAACTCATCGAAATGAGAAGAAAGGTTTCACTTTGGTAGAACTGAAGTGGCGACTAGAATTTTTTTACTGGTATCTTTCAACAAAAATATATTTGATGCTCTAGATTCATCCTTAAATGCATAAAATTCTTGAATGCATTTTCTGCATTTTAAGTATTTACTAGCTGACAACCCGGTGCGGGATTTTTCTTAGACCAATCTTCTTTTACTGAGGAAAAAATAAAATCTATCCATCGTAAGACCAAAATAATTTTACTCAAGACTTTTTCAAAATGTGTACAGCATCCTTATTTTACAAGTTCACAAAAATATAAATTTAATAAAAAAAATTCATTGCATACACCATTTTGAGTTTGACTTCAGCAGCAAGAATAAATATATCCTTCGAGGAGACCATCCTGGAGCAAGCAACGTTATATTGTCCGTGAGAGAAACAAACAAATCGAAACCTCACCACTTAGCCTTTAGTTAGGAGTATTTCACCTCAATTCGCGCACAACTCGTGGAACATACACCGCATCATGTAAATATTTTTCTGTAAGGTCCCAAAATTTATGGGTTCAACCCGTCTCTTTCGACTAAATATTTTTACATGACCTTCCCTTCCCATTCCACCCCTGGGGTTTCTAGAGCATTCCCAATCCCAATGTTGGTCTAACTCTAACAAAACATCAGAAGTGTCTCTATTCATCTCAAGTAGAACGAACTCATTCGCCCGTAGTCTCATCGGGCAACTGTCCACTCCAGATGCAACACACTACAGCAGGAGCGCGGTAGCACCACTTCAGTAAAACGCTTGTAAAATCTAAACAATGAGTTCAAATTTTACAATTTAGAGACAATTTTCATCTCTTAAATGCAAAAACCCTATTAAATTTGAGTATGATTGATTTTTTCCTCATTAAATCACTCTATGAATTTGAAGTATTTTAACACATCTATTTTAAGTAACGATTTTTCGATAATTCAGGTTCCTTTGTAGATAGGAACGCGTCAACGTGGACGTATTTGTGGAAGTCTTTTAAACAATCAATATTGTCACACAAAGTTGTCACCTACGGTATCTCTAACGATATACGGGATATATGACGTAAGGGAATATACCTCTTTTTTTATTTCATCGACATTTATCGTTAAAATCATTTTATATTTTTCTTTTCATACAATTTATAAATTAAAGTTAACCTATGTTATTTCTGAGCATTTTAACTACGTCCTTGCCAAATTTCATCACGATCGGTTCAGTGGTTTAGTCGTGAAAAGGAAGCAGACAGACAGACACAATTTCGCATTTTTGTATAAGTACGGATTTCTAAACAACAATACTCTCATATATCAGTTTTTTAAAGTTACCGAAAAATTATCACTTTTCCGACTTTTAATGATAAATACATTGTAAAGTAATGGTAAATTAATTAATTTTTATTCATACTCAAGATACAGATATTAAAAAACATTTAATAAAAATAACCCAACACACTTTGTGATGGAACATTGAATTGGAAATGTTTCCTCACCATAATAATAATAATAATCACTCCCTGTTCCACATGAACATACCACTTATCACTTCACTTTTCGAGAAGCAATTAAAACAAATGCCCACCAGACTTGCAGCTGCCAAACGCAAATTAACTTTTCGTTATATCGCGCGTACCCTAAAATAAAACAAAACAGAATTTCAAATTCGATAACACTCGTAGTGAAAGAGACGCATGATCTAGCACGTTCGTGCATATAGCCGCACGATTTCGCCCTAGCACGTTCGCGCACGACCAAGCGTACGAGCACGCCCTCTACAGCAATAAGGCCCTATCATCATACGCGAGCTGTAAATTTCTACGTGAATGGCTCCCGTTTGATGGCTTTAATGTTGGCCTCTTAATGAAGGTCGGTTCCGAATTCGAGAATTACACGCGGAAGGTTCCGCAGCAATTAATGGATGCCGTGGAGGGATGGGAGGGTGTTGATGGGGTTGATGTATAATGATGTTTTTGAGAGAAATTGAGGAAAAGCTCATATCAGACTTCCCAGTGTCTTACGGAATGTGGATGAGGAAACGTATTATAACTTTCTCATTGCACGTAAAAATAACCAGGGAGTGGCGAATGTTAACCCGTGAGGTATCGTATTTTCAACCACTTTTTCTACTCAGGACCATCTTTCCACGAAAAGTGAACATGTCGCGTCTTCCTTCTCTGTACTCATCCACTACACCATGACAATGCAGTTCACGTGATCCACAGCTCCGTTGGTTTGTTTGTACGCAACTCACGATGTTAGCTACACCCGATGTATTCAACGACGAGAGATTCACAGCGGTGTCTTCTTAACCAAACGAATTTTATTGGTCTTGTTATAATTATAAAGGTGTTTGTTTAAATATTATTTGTAATTAATCATATTATTTAAACAATAAATATGATTCTTTGTTAGTATTTAGATTTCTGTCGAAATTACCGTGCGCGGCCTCTCGCATGTTACAGTTAATCAGATCATTTTGAAATGTAAACTGCAATGAGAGCAAATAGCATGCGTCTCCGCCACACCTGGCGTTGCGATCAAGGTGAGCGATTACTCTTATTTGAAAACAGTTGAAAGGAACGTATGATATTGATTTAACAGCAGTTAAAAGTTGACTGGGATGGCAATATAGTGCGACATCTCAACGATATAGGTTTTGCAGAGAAACTGTAGTTCGGGACGTGTGCCTGAATTTAATGTGTCACCGAAACTAAGGAACAACAATTTTTTAAAACTGTTTTGGGAGAAATGTGTGTGTCAGAAAACTTACGTAACAACAAATAGACGAATCCATTGGTGTAAAGGTGACAGGAAATTCATAATTTGTTTCAATGAAATATACAGACCAATTTGTTTGGATCATCACAAAATACGTCCATACATCACTTCCGCACTAGAAAAATATGAACAATGACGAAAGTGATTTAAATCTCTTCTCCGCTCACTTGCGGCGCTTCTAACACTTCCTTGCACTTATATTGATGAAACGTGAATTCATTAAGACGGAATTACTAAAGTGCTATCCTTGATTCATAAGAAACTCTTTTTCACAAACACTTGCAAAAGAGTTTATATTAATTGTCCTATTACTTCAACTACTCTTCGTCATCATCTCCAGTGCGTTTAAAGGAATTATGACAAAAACACGCTCATTCAAAATAATAAGAAAAAATTTAAAATACAAAGTATTTTTAAAATATAAATTATATCCTATTCATAAAAATAAATTCATCCAACAATTAAGTGTCGATATTTAGACAATTAATTTACAGCCAGAATTATGGGAAGGATCTTCTCATAAATGAGATAAATGAGATTACTACTCTTCATTCAATTACATTTAATCAGAATTGCTCCTTGCCAACGTTCCGAGGTTATGAGTTGACCTCTTCTTCTGGGCTGTTTTATTAAGAAAATTATAAAAGACAATCAGAAATTCTTTATTGTGAAAATAAATAAGTTATATATATCAAACATTATAGCTGTCTAGCATGAGTCTCCGTGCGATAGTTCCAACAACAAAAAATGGGATGAGAGGAGGTGAATGTTGGCAACCTTTTCGAATGAACACGGGTGCTCGGGTAGGCAATGCTGGTTCAGATGCCGACGGCAAAGGACACCTGCCTCTTTCAAGCTGAATCTAGCGCTTAGGATTAAAACAACCGTTCGCTGGAAATGGGAGGTGCACCTAAGACTCTCCATTTCGTTTTGTTCTTATTTTACTCAACGGTTAAATGGATTCTTTATCTTTTCATTCCTGAGCTGACTACCATTACTCATTTACGTGCGTGTACTAGGTCTTCCATACCATTGAAAGAATGAAATTCATTGTTCTCATAAAGATTACGATTGAGTTGTTAGAATTGTTGTCCAAAACAAAAGTGGCTAATATTAGTACAATGAAACTTAAAGTACTCAAATTACAACATTTCTTTATGATTGCTTTAATTTGTTAATTATTTTCCACTAATTGCATTAAGTTATTGGTTAGATAATGTTTAATTATTGTTGGTATCATTTAAAGTTTACCATTTCTCTGATTACAGTGAATTATTCATAATTTTCTATGTAACTATTTCTATGGAACTAGCGGCACTATTAATAAGCGAAATTGACGAAACATATTTGAAGAACGTGTTTCAGAATTCATGGAATGAAAATTTAAAAATAGAATATTTTACTCCGTTCAGAAATATACATAGTATATTTCAGTAAACCTTCATTTGATTGAGAAGTTTTGTAAAAATTATTTATATCAAAAATATTAGTATTTTACCCAGAATTTTAATACAAAAAATTATGGAGAGTTGTGAGATCCGGAGTTGCTAGTAAAGTTGTCTAAAGTACACTTCATCTAATAAGTAATTGGTATAGATTATAATTGCTTGCTTCTTATGGATAGTATTGCCAGTAATACCACACCAACGAATTTCTATGAAGTAGTTTGCGTTCTCTTTACTACAGTTTCGTGGAATTCGTGTGCTTTAACAGCTAAGACAAAAAAGAGAGGGAGAGAGAGGGAGGGAGAGGGAGGATAGACTAAGGAAGAGGATCAAGATGAGATACGAGAAAAGACGAGGTCCAAACCTTCCGAGGCGTTTCCTTTATTACGTTGTTTCCGGTCCTTAAAATAAAAGAGAATTTAATGGACGTACACATCTTAATTAATAGTCGAATATAAAAGAAGAAATTAGCGTTTCTCCTTTACGGCGTGTCATAAGCTTAACATTCGGGTGAGTTATTAAAAAACACAATCAACATAAAGTATTTATAACAGGCACGATCGTGTGGAGTATCTTTCACTGGTGTCTTCAAGACCACCTTTTTTCGAGTAAATTAGATAATTTTTCTCACATTGTGTTTGAAACCGGTTTCTACGCAATTTAAGGAGAATAAAGTATGAAACGCAATATTCCAATTATTGTTCAGGTGTAAAAAAAAACAACCGCAATCTATAATAATTATCATCACACATCTTGAACACGAACCCAGATCAAAGGAATATTTCAAAGCCCGAAACAATATTATCAGTTCTGGTTCACACCAATAGAGACATTAAGAACAACATCCAAACTTAATTCCAGATATTGAAATTCTAATTGTGGTTTAGTATTACCATACGAACAAAGCATACCGAACATCAAGTGTGTATATTCTGGTCGATGATCTCTTTAACCTAAATCTCTCACTTTGCAATGATCATACTTGGATAAACGCTGCGCCATAAAAAACAATTCTCCATATCCATGCGGTATACGACACTTTAAACCCACGCTGCCGCACATTAAGGTCCGTTACGACTGGGGAGATTCTCCGCCGCCCATGTATGAAACGTTCCACCCAGCCACTAACACGCCGCCCGCGAAAGCGACCGTAACGAAGCGACGAAATACTCGAGTGTAACCTCAAACGCCGCCCTTTCATAACGCATCCTGCCCCGACCTCCAGAGGGGAGGGACACCATCAATGTAGAATACTGGAGAGCCTAGAAACGGACCTTGAGGAAACCCAAGGAAAATAAAGGAAGTTTAATTGATACTACTACAATTAACGTCCATTATATAATCAAATTAAATAAATAATTCAAGACCTACGATCTTCTACGGACGAATTTTAATCAAAAAATATATACTGTTCGTCCACGAAAGGTAGTAAGTCTTGAATTATAAATTGAATTTAATTGATAGATCGCGAGAATAGCAAGTAGTTGCTCATTCTTTGATCTTGGTTATGTGAATTCCTTAAATTCTAGTTCTTATTTTGTAATTATCAGTATAGTGCTGAATTATGACAGTCACCAAAGCAAGTAACAGTTACGACATAGCTACTTTTAGAATAAGACATACAACTGTTAAGTCGATCAGACACTATCCGCTATTGATTTAGAGTGTTACCGCAAAATTTGCAAACCTCAAACAGGATTATATCCTCAGATTGTAAACTTAATCAATCAAAAAAATAGTTGCTGTTTTTTTTTTTTTTTTGGGAGTGCTTTATGGCTCGCCGACATCGAGGTCATTAGAGCACTCCCATTTTTGTACGAGTAGGGAAAATGCTGTTACGCACTAAGGAGAGCCAACATGACTCTCCCCGCACGTGGGACTCGCCGAATAACTCAAATATACCCACTAAAAACACTTCTCTGACCTTCCTTGGTCATCTCTTATTCTTTTCGATCCTGACGCTATTAGGGCTAGGGGATCTTTCATTTTCCTCTTTCTTTTTTTATTTTATTTTTATTTTTGTAATGATTTATGTAGATTTGAGATATGTTGATATTTGAGTTTTGAGTTTTAATTCAGGAGGGTTTTTAGTGGGTATGGTTGAGTTGTTTGGCGAGTCCCACACGTAGGGAGAGTCATGTTGGCTCTCCCTAGTGCGTAACTGCATTTTCTCTACCTGTACAAGTTTTTAGGGCTCCAATGACCTTTGATGTCGACGAGCCGNAATAAATAAATAAAAACCCTTCTGAAATAAAATATATTCAAACATAAAAAGGCGGGAAATAAGAGACAACAGTTTCTAAAACCATTATAAAAACCGAAAACAAAGATAGAAGTAAATTTAGAGAGAGTAAATTTAGGTAAAGTGACTTGTTGGCGACTTGTTGAAATAAAATCCTGTAATTAATATATTTGTACTTTAAAAGATGTCTTAATAAAGAATTCATTCATTTATTCATTCATTCATTCATTATTGGTCAACTAAAAAATATTCTTATTGTTCAATTTTGTGTACATTTGCGAGAATCTTCAGGGTTGTACAAAAAATCCAAGCATTGTTCAAAATAATCCATTACACAGTTTTCATGTATGAGCTTCAGTTGTGTACAAATTTGATTATATTGTTCGATATTGGAATTAGATATTTCGATTCCGGAATCCTATATAATACTTTCATTTTCATTCATTTGTTTTGTTTTTCACGAGGTTCAAGCCATGAAGTCAACTCTTCCACCTAACCGTTGGTCTTGGGTTAGGGTTTTGGTACGGAGAGATGTTGGGTTGCTGGGATACTTATGGTACCAAACCGACATTTGTCTGGAGTATGTGAGAGAAACCCCAGCAGAAAACCTCATCTAGTTCGGCCGAGCAGAGTTTGACCCACGCTCTACCGCTCAGCGGGATCGAGAAAACGAAGACGCTTTCACTAGACCACCGCTGTCGGATATTTAAAAATATGTGATTCACGTATTTAATGTTTAATAGTACGTGATTATACATACATTTAATTATATATTATTCAAATTAAAATATAATATGCGATTCAGTACTTCGAGGTTTTGGAATATCAAATGGCATGAATTCTAAATTTAAAAAAAAATGCTTTGTCTAATTACATCGTAAAGTCAATGCTTACTAATTTCTTCTATTTATAAATCATTGATCCATTACGGTATTCATTATATTAATGTTTTAACTACAGGCATGCAAATTAGCAGTATTTTATATATTAGACAAATTTTGAAGTTAACAAGACTGTCACGTTAATCAAATAAACGAGAAAATGACTTTCCCGAGACTCTTAGGGGGAGGAGGAAAATATGTGCCTTTTCGTTATATTATTATGCCAACTTGTTGAGATACCATTGAATATTTCATGAAGTTGTATTATGTCATGAACATCATTGCTTTAACATAGTTTATTTACGAAACCAATTATTGCAGTTCGAGAAATTACCTTGACAAAACAGCCACATAGCCCGCATCCGTCCGTAAGGTTAACGTCAAGAATCTTCAAGATATTCAACCTGTTCTATATTAAGAAATGTACAACTGACACTTGTTCAATAAAGTTTTATAGAGGATACATTTAAAAATTCAGTAGGTAATCAACAATGCTGTAAATTCATCAGAAAAATTTTTTTCGGGGAAAGTGTCCATATATGGTAACGAAATTAAAATTTCTTTGCATGCCCCTTCCCCTTCGTAATACATCTTTAACTATATTTCTTACCCCCACCCTAATAATTACGGAACGTTAACCCTATCTCGCTGCGCTGAAAAATGTTTTCGTCACTTTTCATAAAATGATGGAGGCAAAGTCTGATATGCTGACCTTTCGCTGTTCATTGCTTAGTGCTCATGTTGAGTTGCGGAGTGCATAGATTGGTGTGAAACATTTTACGGTTAAAAACACACAATAAAACTTATCTTATAAAACAGAGTTACGTAACATCCCCTGAACTGTCGAAACGCATTGTTACGATATAACTACCACCCCTTCAAAAGGTGTTACATTATTTATAGATGACCCCTCACGATTTCTCGCAGAAAGTTATGTTTTAGTATTTGTTCTAAGAAAATGTAGGTTCGTTGTCTTCTCACAATGTTTAAACTTCACTGTCAGTGCTGCTGCTCACTTATAATAGTTGCTCATTGATAGTAGTAGTTACAGGTGGACACGCCTCGACCCTGTTTACTTTTGCGTCTACCACCAGTGAAATGATTAAGATGGTTCCTCACATTGTCAAAGCGCAACTCGAATAGTTGCCAAAGGTCCCCATTGTGTCGGGATTGCTCCTACTTTTCGAAAATTGTCCCGC
>NNCF01127663.1:1169867-1185387 GCA_002313205.1 Laupala kohalensis
TATATATATATAATGTATTTTTAAATAATGTTTATATATTATTATTTAAAAATTCGAGCTCTTATCCACATGACGTTCTGCATCCCAACTTTTAACTTAATCACGAATGCATGCGTCCCACTTTTCACTTATTCGAGTTGACAACCCTACATTCGATTAGTAAAAAGATGAGAAGTTTCAACACGTAATCTCACGTATCGTGTATTTTCTTTTGGAATTTTCTCTCTCTTGTTCTTATGAGAAATAGACTTCAAAGGTTCTTCCAACCAATGATAAACAATTAAAATAGTATTATGTCAAGAAAGAGTTGGGAGGTGATAGTAGATTGCTCATAAATGCTTAGGGAAGTCTTTCATCACACGCTGCGATGTCCTCCGTCCATTCAATGCATACAGGAGATAATAACAGTTTAATGCTCCGTTTGAAGATTGGTATAATTACATGGTTGGCTTTACTATTTCATTACAAAGCACACACGCAAAAACAAGAATTTTGAAATGAAGCGATGATTTGCATGATATGACTTTTTGCAGTAAAAGTATTTAAAATGCATTTAATCAATTCTGAAGGGTAATTTCGGCAGCAGATTTTAACTAACTATTCAAATGAAAAATACTTTCATCATACTGCTTGGAAAGAAGCACTATATTGCCTTAGTAGTAAAATCATTTCAGTGCGTTAAACGTTGAATTAAAACAGCTAGATTGCTCTTTACCATCTGTACTTTAGTTGCAAAGTTAATTTATAGTTCTTGGGTTAATGACTTTATAAAATCAGTTAAAACTTCATATTATCCTTAACCGGTTATTCATTTTAAATATAATAGGTTTTTAAGCTTAATTAGACTATTCTATAACATATTCGAATGAATTTGTACACATATTTCGGGCAAAAAATTTCGTTTATATCATGCAAAGTTGTTATGTTGCTTTATTACTTTTTTTTCGTTACTATTTGTTTCATCTGAAGAAGGCTGTNGGTCCCAAGAAGGATTAAAAATTGTTAAAGAAACTATAACAATAAATATTTTGAAGAGTCCAATTAAGGTTGAATGATATATTTAATTACTTTTGAGCATAATCATATCTAATGAATCCTTACATCAAAATCTGCGTACGCTACGGATTGAACAAACATTAGTTGTCGAATTATCGCTGTCTGGACAATTTCATTGCGTCATCTCTTTCCCTAAAAGAGAAAAGATGCCATCAGGGTTTCAGAAATAAAAATCAGGAGAGGTCGTTAGAAAATGACATTTGATTACGCAAGTCCTGTAACACAAGTTGTTAAAAATAGTGAAATGTACTCATGTATTGAATAAATGTTCGTGATCCATGCTAAATATGGAATGTAAATATACTCCAAGTAATAATTAAATAGTGCTAAAATATAAACGCCACAATCTACTGTAGTGTTTTGCAAAATGTCTGCCCCTTTCTGACCTGTCAGAAGAAATTAATAAAATATCTAGGTTTTCCCATGGTGACACGTGTTTTCTTCATATAACATGCTTTCGACGCCACGGTCACCAAACAAAGTGTCTAAAATGTGAATAGGGGGGGGGGTAAATATGATAAAATAAATTATATTAACATGAGAAAAAGTTTTCAGGAGGTTAATACTGTATTTCATACTTTTTAATACAGTTTGAGGTACAGTTTTGTGTTGTGTTGTATTGCAAAATAGATTCACTGATCATGACGGCAATGCCGTCGAAAACGTGCTATGAATGAATAATACATGTGTTACCATGGAAAAACCAGGAAATTTCATAAATTAATTTTAAATAGCAACAACATTCTCATCTTCCTCTTATCAGAAGAAATTTAAAATAGTTCAACCAAAAAATATTTTGAGTGTCCTTCAGAGAAAAACTAATTTACATGCATGTACAAGTATATACAGCAAAAAAAACACACACAATATTATTTGGAGTAATCTCTTGATTATTGGATACACACATTGTTCACGTTATATGAATGTTCACTCATGTTATATGAATGAAAATGGGAGACGGGACCTGGGATCGAACTCGGGACCTCCAGCATTACGTTCTGCCTTGCTAAAATTATTTGTTCGTTATCATAATAAAAAAAAATGTTTATGTAATTATGATTAGAATATTGAGGATTTACACTCATTATTGAGGATTGAAACGGAAAATTAAATGTCTGAGTCTAAATCCTTGGGGAGTGGGGAGTTATTTCCTTTTTTCGGGAAAGGCCAGGGCCACAGTGACCCTCTTTCTGGATGCGCCTATGGGTGCTATTGAAGAAAGGACCCGCCCACGAAGCATGATTCAAACCCAAGCGATGATTCATTGGAGTCGGTTCGCAGTGCCGCCGTTAGATGCGTATTTTTTTTTTTTGTGTTTTTTTTGCACCTTCCTGTCGTAGATCCACGACGACAGAGATATAGCGTAACCCATTACAGTACCAAAAAGGTAGGGCTACTTGCATAGAATTCTTGCAGAGAGCTCTGAACTCGGAAGGCGACCAGGTGCACACGACGACAAACGAAATAGAATTGCGCGCTCTCCGATTAATGAACTTGGAGGAGTTGAATTAAACTTGTTTGTCGTTAGACACTTATCACCATTGGTATTCAACCATACTGATTAATTTATTATTGGAAATATTCATAAGATTGGAATTGAAACCAGGTTCATTCCTTGGTTCAAATAACAATTATTATGATAATTTTGTTGAGCAATTGTATTTTCTCTCTTCAAACAGGTAGTTGGGACAGGCTTATACGCCAAGCCGAAAGTAAAACTTAATCTTAGCCGAGACAGAGAAATTTATTTGTGATGTGGCATGTTTGTAATATAACAGATTTCTGCATTATTGACAGTACATTGCTAATTAATATCAATAATTTTTTGTTGTTATTATTATTAAGATTGTTATTAATTTCACGTGAATCGAATTTTCTTCTAAGAGATAACAGATTCTCCAAATTTTTCAATTTTCCAAGATTTGGCTTAGAAACTAAATATTTCAGTTTAAATAAAAAGGGGAAATATTTTCGAACGGAAATTTGGATTTCCAAAATATTTTTGTACATAAATTTTATAAAAAGTCGTCAAGTGTGAATTCTAAGGGAGTGAAAGTCTGATGATCTTGGGTACGTTGTTGCTGAATGTGAATAGTGGCAAGCTCGCCAGAATACGCCACTGGCCAGAATACGAACACAATTTTCTTCATCGGCATATTTGTTTCATTGTTTGTATAAAAGTGAATTTATTTTTTTATGTTGAGATCTATAAAGTGTAATACGAGTATACACTGTTTTTTTCATTTTATATTTATTGTCAAGAAACAATACATTAACAAGTATTGTTGTAATGAATAAAGTACTCGTGATATTTTTCTTCCTAGACTTCAAGTTTTTGGTCGGTCTATTCATTTAGTAGTTATTATGTGAAAGGCAAATACTTTTTTGTGCAGCTTTAATAGAATATGAATCCGTGGATTAATTAATTGCCTCCCTGCTGCAAATACAAGAGTCAGCTCACTCAAGACAGCCATGCTCTTTGACTCTATTGACGCCCAGCGGGAACTGCATTTACTCAAACGCAACACGAAGTGCATTGGTGAAAATTACAAATTGTAATTAAATACTACATATTATATTGTGAATGCGAGTAAGAGATAGAGAGAAAGGAAACATAATAATTACAAAGAATTAATTTTAAGCTGTTTATTATTAAATAATAAAAAATAAACCCATCGTATTCATTCGGTGTGAATCTCTTTATGATGTTCACTTTTTAATATTCTTTCGTCGGTGTTGATGTATTTTAATCGTACAATTTTTGTTTTCACACGTAACAAAATTTTCTTAGGTAAAACACAACATATTTCCTAGTAACGCAACGATTAGATGTGTCCAGCCGGAAAGGATTAAGAAAGGGTTAACAAGCAAATTCGAGGCCACGCCCAATCCGCCATCAGACGAAGCGGAGTCACAAACTATCGACAAAACACAGCTCTAAACATCCCGTGGGTTCAAAGACCGAAATTTCACCTCACCCATAATTTCCTTTTTTAACTTCGTCCTCTACTCTTTCGTTCATAAACCTTTTAAGCTTATGGTTCATACTCTAATTCCTCCGTTTCGAAAAGAGTTTAGAGCCTGTCCTTTCCTTCGTATCGTGTTCACCTGCAGGTCCTCCTGCATTTCGGAGGCGGGCGAATGCACATTTTGAACCAAGCGTTTGTTGGCAACCACTCAGAAACGTTGAAGACATCGCTAAGCGGACGTTGACATTTCGGTGAGAAAAAAAAATGTATAGTTGCTGGCATCAGTCAGTGGGANAAAAAAAAGTATAGTTGCTGGCATCACTCAGTGGGATGATATTTTGTGGATTTTACGTTAATGAAAACGTATACGTACCCGATAACACGATGACAGCCAATGCATTATTCGAGCTGACGTGTTTGCTAACTCTTGAAAATGAGCATAAATAAGAAAACTAATTCGCGGCACAGGATGTTTCAGAATTGTTGGTTAGAAGAACAGCCATGCAGATTTTTGAGCACGACACGCAAGTATAGGATTCATGTAAAAGCGAGAAGACATAGACCACCCTCACAATTACAAACTTGATGGAAAAAACAGCGTTATCACAATAGCTATTCGAAATTTTTGCAATGCACCAATCATGCAGCCTTGCTATTCACTATGTAATATATAGTATGTTTCCAAAAATTTCAAAGAAATTTGTACTTGAATTTGTAGTCAACTAACTTTTGTGACTTGCTCCTGACATTGCTCAGTGCTTAGCGCACATGGATCTCTTACGATTCCTTTATTCCAATAAAAAAGAAGAAAGTCAAAACGAACTCTTACATCCAAGTAAGGCACAAAGTTCGCCGAACACTAACATCAGCGTTTCCCTATGAGTTAGACGTTGATACGTTCCCCTGTGATGACGGAGGCATTATACTTTTTCATTGCCCGGGTAACTGTGATGAATTTTGTCTCTCCTCGCTACATGAATATAACTATTAGACTTGGCGTACACCAGTAGCTCATGCGTTTCAGAAGTTGAACACGAAAATTTTCCAGCTCTACACAACAAACATGAAAAATGAAGAAGGAAGTGGATATTTAGTGGCGAAATTCTGCAACACGATGCACGAACAGGCGCTGTATGCAAATTTATACCAAAACGAAAAATAATTACGACTCAAGGTCGACAGAGGCAAGGATTCGATACTGGAACCATGACTAGTTTTAAAGTTAAGTCCCCAAACAGGTTTACGGGGTCTTAAAAGAGATGTTGAAATGCTGACGTACGACTATTTCGCACCACATACCCAGTGTTACATACGGATGACACGTTATGATTTACATAATGTTGACATTATAATGATAATAGATACACATTTGAGAGATAATTTTCTTCAAAATTTTGTGTGGGAAAATGTATTATCTCATGCGTGTTTCTCATCGTTTGTTGTCGTCCCAAGGTTTTTTAACATAAAAGAATATTGTACATATTTCTTGCGTGTACTCTATACATGGAAAAGATATGTAATAACTTTCGGTCAAGCGAAAATGGCGACGAGCCGGGAATCGAACCCGGGACTCCTTCTTTGATCGCAGGGGTGTTAACCATTACACCACCCGTTCGCCTTCCACAACTGTACATCATTTCCACCCAGACCTAAACCCTGGAAGACCTAAAACACATCCCCATACAGGAGATAAGTGAACCAGGCGGCACACAATGCTGTAGGCACTTTATTACCGGTTTCACGCATACCTACGTGTTAAGGTTCGTTATGTACATATTTCTTCCGTGGACCCTACACGTGGAGAAGATATGTGATAGCCGGGAATCTGGGTGTAAATGGTGTAGAGTTGTGGAAGGCGAACGGGTGATGTAGTGGTTAACACCCCTGCGATCAAAGTAGGGGTCCCGGGTTCGATTCCCGGCTCGTCGTCATTTTCACCTGACCGAAAGTTATCATAAAAGAATAATGATTTCTTTACTTCATCACATATACTGTTTATATGTCTAAACTGTTTATATGTTTTACTAAATACAAGGTTGCTAATACCAATACCATAGATAGCAAAAATGACGTTATCAAATGCGTAATATTTATTTTATCTTTGAGAGGAATCAATAATATGTACCTAACGAACTTTCATGCTGTAACGTACTTTCATGAAAGGACGAAATATTATTGTTCGAAATGAATACTTAAATACACCAAATTATTTTCAGTGTATTTAAGTGTGCAAAAAAGAAAATTTATTATGAAAAAAGTATATGATATCTACATATTAGAGTGACAAACCCTACGGAATCCCTTAGTTTAGCGGTTAGTGAGAGCACCTACCACCTTCGAAGACGAGGTTCAGACTTTAGTTGATCTGTCGTGGTCAGGGTATCCGGCATATTTTCGCGGTGGTCTTACATTTCATACCACCAAATACCCAATTATTCTCTTGTTATAAAATATAGGCATCAACTCGTCCTCATTCTCACACTCAGTGAAACCCGTCACAAGAGGTTATTAATTTGAGACTATGATAAGCCTTTACAGTACTTACATTGCACTTACATCATTGTTTCTCCGAAAGTACGATTTGAGGACTGGTGATGCCTTAAATCTAATGTAATAGTTTGATGGACATTTATATATCAACAAATTTAATATTATTTACGTCCTCAAATTGAATTGAATATCCTAAATCCAAAAGTAAGTATTTATGTACAAAATTTTCATTTTCATTTAAATTAAAAATTTTTGGTTATGATCTGTATTATAAATATAATATACTATTTTTTAAATTCCTTGTATACTTTTTCACGTTATTTTTATAGTAATCTTTGTAAAATTTGTTTTAAATCACGAACATATTTTAAAGCATATTTATTATTATAACAGAACTTAACAGTTGTACACATTATCTCTGTAGCCCCATCTCATTTCGAGCGTTCCTCCGGTTTTCTTGGGACATCTTGATCAGATTTGATGGAATGGTCCCTTGCTTGCTTCCGGAGAATAAAGTCGCATACTATACACAAAATTTTAAATGTTTTTACAATACTCTATTTTTCAACATAGAATAAACTGTATAGCAAAATTTTGGTTCGTTCCAGCGTGTGCGTGATATCGGCTTACAGATCATCAAAGAATGCACTCAATGAAATAACACCTTTCCTGAAATTTCCTCGCTCTCCAAAGGCGAAATTTCCAACATCGACCTACAATCCAGATGCAGGTAACTCAAAGTAGCACTACGCTTCGTGAAAAGCACGCAGTATTTACTTAAGACGACTGCCAACTAAGCACTGGGTGAGCGAATTTAATTCCCCAGCTATTGAGTGTGTGGAGCTGCGGCCGCCGCCGGCTTCGTTCCGTCGATTGCTGGGCGGGTCACTCGGGCGGCGGCCGAGGAGCCCCGGGCGACAGCGCTGGATTCGATTCCGGTCGCGCCTGCTGGCCTCGAAAGCACACAATTAGAGAGAATCTTCTACACGAGCGGTGACTGTTTGTTTGGAAATCATGGAACCGATCATTCGCCCGAATTTTTGTAACAGGAAGTATTTTTGTTGTTGTTGTTTTGTAGTATTTGTGAATGGGAAATGTAGCGTGCTATTGAAACTTATCTGCATGCGACGATAGGAAGCAGAAGGTGGGTGGTAGAGGTATTCTTAGTACGTAGTCCGGTTACCAACAACTTGGCCCATGTGGAGGTGTTAGTAGGAGTAGTTAGTAATAGTAAAATGTATTGTTACTAGTAGTAGGAGGTGGATAGAAGAAGGAGGGTTCGCTTTACAGAGGTCAGATCTATATGAAGTGGAACATTAATGTGAAAAGCTACAAATTTGTCTGGTCCCACTGGGATTGGAACTCCGGAGTGACATGGAGGTTACCCCTGAGCCACCGGAGGGGAAGGAATTATTTGATCACGAAATAAACCACTTCTATATTAGGCGAAATTTATTGGTAAGGATGAACTTGCAGCGTGTGAAAAACTTATCATTACCTTTAGATTATTTTAGAAGTATATTCTGAAAAAAAAAAAATGAATCATGGTATCGTGAATGAATCTGGGGAGAATGTACCGAGTAAACTTGGTGATAAGTCACTTAAATATTGGGCGAGAATCACCAAGATGAGCAAGCAACCTGTTTATTAACAATATATTTATTTATTATGTTCCATTAACATCCGCGTTATTTTCCCTTTCTGCGTATTTTTATCGCCTTAAAGCTAGTCTCACTCGCAGATTAATAAATGTGATCATTACATTATTTTAAATTTAACTGATATCAACGGGTTCCAACTTCATTCTCTTTATGTAGAAGACTGTCGGTACAAAAATTATTAAAAATAATAGTACGAGTAGTCAAGACAGAGAATATGACATTGAGAGGAATTCGGTTTCAGCTGTTCCTCTCACCTGCGATAACAGGATATTTTGACGTACTTTTCGGAAATGAGTGTTTCGTTCTATTATCCTTTCGTCACATTCGTTTATGAAACCATATTCTGTCACACATCATCTTCATTATAAGATAAATGTAAAACAAACTATTATCATATTATATTTATTTTTACAAGAGTGCATATTGAAAGATTTTCTTATCTGGTTTAGATCGACATGGCAGTGTATTTTTTATCTTTCAGGTGATTATATTACAAAGAAAGAAAAAGATTATCGCTTTCATCCAAGAACAACGTAACTGAAAAAAATGACGATACACTGACGCATATATATCGTACTAATATGCATTGTAATATGTACATTTTAATACAAACATTTTTTTAAAATTTGTATTATATTTATCTTCATTATTCAAAACATAAACATTAAGATTTGGAATGTTCACAAGATTTGATAAGCAGATTTGTATATTTGTTGATTAGCTGATCAAGACCTTATATTTGTAACGTCATTTTTTATGACAAACGAAACCATTTTTGTGTGAAAGTTTTTTTGATCAAGTGGAAATCTATTACTTATCATGGTAAATAAGGGAGAGAGGAAAGGTAAACTTAGTGACTATTTGTTGTGCCAAATCTGTAAATAAAAAATTAAATTGAAAACATTGAGAAGTCTTCTCCATAAGAAACTTGAATTTAAACTCTGACATGAAAGCAGATGACTTTTTTTTATCGGTGTAGTATTAAGTCCAGAGATATAGGGAATCGGAAACTCAGAAGACGTGATTACGGAGTGCCGCAAAAGAAATAATAAAAGTGAAATAAAAACCACTGAGGGAACATTGATATATTTCACACATTTCATTACTCTCGTAAGTAGAACAGTATAAATAAATGAAAAGGGAACAGTCTAAAACATAATAATCATGAACATGGATAAAATACACAAGATACATACAATAAACAAAGTTTATACTTAAAAAAGGTTAAACAAATAAATCATACATTTTTAGACCAATACATTGAACGAAATAGTTAGGTAATAATTTTTAAAAAAATTTATATTTAAAATTGTTTTAATGGAAGGGGACGTTGAAACCCGGTATTTTTCGTGACTGTAACAACAATCTACTCTTCGTAGTACATGTACGAAATTTTAATTTTATTAAAATACAGTTTAAAAAATGCAGTTTTAATTAAACTGTATTGTAACATCTTATACCTACATGGGTAAATAATTAATTCAGTGACCACGAGACGCAACTGTCATGGTAACCGAGAAAGGACCCTTCGACCGTGAAGCGCAACTGTTGAGGGGGATTAGGACTTTTCTGACCGCGACGGACACCTGCCATATCTTGAGTATCTGAACTAAGATTGTGGTGTCATATCTAAAGATTTGGAGTAATCCTTCCATTCCTCTAAATTTGAATCTTACATTCAATCCTAGAATACTCACTTCTATAGAGTTCTCTCAGAGTGTCTTTCGAGTGATAAGCACTCTAAAGAACAGACGGAAAGACAGAGACTTCGCGTATTATTATATTGATTATAAATTTGGCAATGTGTCTGCATATAGAATACATAAAGTGAAAAACGTCCAACTCAAGCATTTTAATTGAGCATGGTATAACGTGATAACTTTCGGTCAGGTGAAAATGGCCAGGAACCGGTGATCGAATCCAGGACCTCTGCGTTGAACACAGGTGTGTTAACCACTACACCACCCGTTCACCTTCTACAACAAACCTACTATTTCCACCTAGGCTTAACCCAGGTATAATGGTGTATTAAAAAGGTATTCACTGAAGAAATTTGTCTGGTTCAGTTGGTCGTTTTTAGCTTTAAATATTTATGGTATTTTGCATTGATCGGATCGAATTGAAGTTTATGGTATTATGTGAGTCAGAGCGATTAGGCTTAAATACCCTCAAAAGATGTTTCCAATGATGGTTTGAACCATTCTCTATCCAGTAGCGATGAATTTTCATACCTTTACAACGCAAAATTTTGAATTATTTGGCTTTAAATTTCTACGGGCTTGCATGGAGAAAAATTTACGAACTTATGTTTTTTTTTCTTTTTCATATTTTGGCAAAAGTACCGGCTGTACATAACGAAAAAAACCTACTAAAACACATGTGGAAATGGAAATAGGAAAGCAATACCGTTAAGATTTCCATACATTACGGGGCATTTCCAAGAATAATTCAACAAAATCTGAGAAAAATGCTGTTCTAACGGAAATTACAGCCGCATCACGTGTCTTAAGACAATGTGACCCTAGTCAAAGACTATCTAAATTTATTATAAAGACTAAAAATCACAAAATAATTGTCCTCATCCAATAGTAAAAATCAGTAGAATGAATTATTAATTAATATGAACTACTTTGGTGAATATTTCCAAGTTTCGTGAATAGTTGGCGACTTCACTTCAGTCATTACGGATATAATAACAAGGTTCAGCCCACTGCATGCGTTGCGCGCGGCGCGGCGCGGCGCGGCCTGGCGCTTCGCTCGCCGTCATTAAGCGCCTCCGCAACTCGCGCGACGGCCACCGTGATGTACGAGAGGAATAGCCCGTGATTATGGTGCACGCCTAATGACTTAATACGTGCTTCAACAGCGACGGCGCCGATCGAAATTGTTGGGGCGATGGCGATAATTCAACGCGAGTCACGGGGAGAAGACGCTACGGTAGCGATGACTGTGATAACGTTTGGAGTGGAAAGATACTACGCTATGATGGCGAGATCTTGTGGAGATGGTTGGTAAAATAAATAAATGACTTCGCGGTACGGTTGCAAAAACAGGTAAAATGGTTTAAATAAATAATTAAAGAATTACGACCGTACACCGGACGAATACTATATATGACGTCTTGCGGTTGTAGTCTTTATTTATTTATTTAATTTGATCATATAATGGACGTTAATTGTAGTTAATTGTTGGTATATACTATTTTTCTAACCACAATGGGCAATATAATGAAATTTTTCCGTAACTGACACCGCATAACCTGAATTAAACGGTGTGGATGATTTCACAATTACTCTTTTAATTTATATTTGGTCAAGAAAATCTTGACACCACGAATCATCAATGCCGTCATCCACGCTCCTGCGAAGATAATCAAAATAGTACATCGTTCAGAAAATTTCAGAAAAAGTGTTTCGCCTCAAAATGAAGTTGATTTTCGCAACATTCCGCATTATAGGATAGTGCGGAGTAAAACACTTGAGTAGTTTTAGATTAATTTTAGGTTGAGGTAATTTTTAAACCCAATTTCCATCATTAAATCACTTCAAGAATTAGGGATAGACTGTAATTTCTAAAATTATAATTTAGAAATAAAACATAATTTGTAAAATTATATTTCAGTCCGAATATGTTATTCTGTAGTTTTTCTTAGTTGCTAGCTTGAGCAAAAGTAGGCATCCCCACTTTTGATTCTATAAGGTACTGTTCAAAATTTATTTCATTATGGTAAAAGATAGTCCATAATTTATCTTAAAATTAAGAAATAAAACTGGGTGGGAGGATGAAGTAGGGTTGCAAACTTCACCGACGTTGCTTTTAGGACGCCTACCCCGAAGGTATAATTCTGGGGGTGAAGGTAGTGGGATATCTGTGGGTGGTGGGTGAGCGTCGGGTCAGTTGATCGAAGGCGGTCAATGCGCCTGGAGGGTGGAGGCGGGGGCAGATGGAGAGAGCCGCGTGTCCGTTAACGCCACCGGTTCAGCCGTAACGGGAACTACGTCGTGTGATCCATAACTATCGACTGCAGCGGAGACCAAAAGAACACCTTCACAGTTGCCTCAAGTGTCACTGCAGTCAATGCACAGAGAAACGCGTAGACTGCATCGGAGACTCGGTACGAAATATAATATTAGAAAGTGAAAGAGCAACAAAAAATTCTAAATATACAGAAGTTTTTAGATGGCTTAAAAGAAACTAAGAATACTTTAGATTTGCGATCTGAGATAATTTATAAATTCATATTCTGATAAATGTATACGATTTTGATCTTGTGTTGATTTTGTGTTTGTTAATATATTTTTGCACCACATTTGTCGTGTTGTCATTCATAAGTATTTTGTTTATTCAATATTAACACATGATTATGACCTAATCCAGCATCAAAATATTGAGTTCGTGATACTGATGGGATAAACAAGTTTATCAGAAAGCTTGTTATATTAATTGTCTAAATATGCAATATCTCAATAAGAACTTAAAACAAATAAAACTGTTTCCTCCTTTTCTTCTCTGTACGACATTTTTGACGATGTTGAATCATTTTTTACTGAAACTTCATTGGACATCATACACCGTTTTGACCTGTTTGAGTGTTTTCAACAGAAATATAGCACGCGCTACGTTCTACATCGACGTCAGTTTTCAGGCATCTGACCAAACAAATAAAAATGGAAAGGAAAAATAAAAATTCGACTATAAAAATAAAAATGTATCTTAAAAATAAAAAAAGTCTACAGCATTCTATAATACGGATGGAACTGGTGCGTTTCTTGCATACCTCCTGTCCAGAGCGCCAGGATGGGACCAAATATGTTTACACTCCTCTTTAGACAAGCGTATTTACGCCTACACTTATACAAACATCAACTAAATAATTATATTAACAAGAAATGGTAGAAAAGTTTCACGAAAATGTTCAGGAATGATAAGTCTTTTAAATAAAACTTTTTGAATTTATAATTTAATTCATTGATAGTAAAATTGTGCTTGTTAAACGACAAAAATGTTTACTTTATCATGTAAAAAGGATTTGTATTAATACATTATTCATGCCAATATACACTAACATTATCAGGGCTCGCCTGGATTGATTAACATGTATTATCAGTTCTAAACGATATATGTACGAAATTATTTCAATACATTTGGAACACATTTAACAAATAACGGGATACAAATAATAAAACGAGAAAACACATAACAGATACGAGATTGAGAATAAATGACACATTTGGTGTTGTCAATATTTCTTCAAAAGAATGTACTTTAGCCAACTTAGCTGGCATCTTCTTTTGAAAAATATTGTACTAGTATACAACATCACGTGTCATTTATTCTCAGTGATGAATACGAGATGTTAGAAAATAATTGGGACGCACATGGACTATCTAAATGGTAGAGCGATTGTTTAAAAAAAACTAAAATTAAATATAAAACAGAAAAGAAAAGAAATTGAACCGAAGAACTGAGGAACACTATTCTTTGATATATCCAGATTACGTGAGTATTAGAAACTTTGATTTCTCTTCCTTGGTAATAGTAGTAACATGGTGCCGCACCATGGAGGCGGAAGCAATGGAGCTGAGCGCGGTATGCGACAGGTGGCATGCGCAGTAAATGGCGACAGACTGACCCTTAGTGGCACGTGTACCCGTTTGTGGAGAAAACACCTTGGCCACATACGCTTCGAGGACAAGTATGACACTTCGGCATTTGTTCAGTTACGATGCAGTCGAAAAATCTCCAATTACGTAATAGTTTTATTGGTGTATTTTAAAGAAGTGTTCCAATGATAGACATGCACTTCTAAAAGTAAATCAAACATTCTCTCTTTCCACAAAAGTCGTCATTGACAACAGAAAGTCTCAGTTTTCTTTTTGAACCTCCCCATACACGCAGCTAATCCTGTAATATTATGAGCCAATAACACCGAATGCAATAATACATGCCAATTTTTTTCCCAGTACGGTTGTAATTATTTTGTTAACATTCACACCATAGACATGTTTTGGGATGAAACTAGTGGAGCAAAACCTTGCACATACTTTCTCATATACGTTTTTCCATCTGCAACATAGAGTGGCAAAAAATATCGCAAAAGTGTTATGTAAATGCAATTTTGTTATAGATAGAAATTGATGTATTTTCGTATCTGCAGTGAGTTTGGTGTCCTCCTATGTATTTTATAATCATCATATATTTCATTTCAGTTTACAAAAAAAGTATTCCACGTCTGCTTGGTCCATTTACACTGCTAAATGTTATTCAAGCTTCTTGAAACAGTAAACTAACGTGTAAGTGTAGCACACAGAAATTATTTTACTATACCAAACTTTCAAGCGAAATATCGATAATGCGGATGTAATGCATACTAATTGTACTTTACGTGCAGAAAATTTAAGCAAAATCGTTGAAGCCGTTTTTTGAGAAATATTCGGAAGAATACTTTGACCTTCATGTAAAGTACCCCTTGTTTTAAAGAGAAAAAAATTAGAGCACGTGCATCGACAACAAGTAAATTCTACCATAAATACGAAATATGAATTAAATATATTTATCAGTTACTCAGAATCGCTGCGCACGGACGGACGATATGCCATAAATCACTTATTCTGAATCAGGGATAACCAAAACAGATATTTCCGTCGCAATTTCGCTGTCGAACTTTTTCACTATTACAAAAATTTCTATAGACTACGTATATGAGAAAGTAAAAAGCAATCTAATGTCTCCGAGAGTAAAAAAAGTCCTTTCATAAAGTTAGAAATACATATACTATGCATTACACACAATATATAACTTGATTGGTTAAAATGCGTTAATTTGTTCAATGATTCCTGATCCAAAGTGGAGAATAAATGTTTTGTATGTTTCAGTCTATGATTACTACTGCCTAAACACGAAAACGCAAACAGTTAAAACCCTGAATTATGTTTTTGAGTACGGTAACGGAAATTCACTGGGAAAGGCTGTGGACTGTTCTGGCAAAGCAAAGCCACCAAATTATAGAAGTAGTTACGTATGTAATTCTCGTCCTAGAGAAGCTCGGTCGTTGAGATGATAAAGATCATTGAAATAATTGTGATTCCTATTCCCGAGTTTGTCATAATAGACCATGGACTCAATGGTAAGCTTTTATTTAATACTTTATTCACGTATCCTTGTTGTTACTTATTTGAGCAATGAGTGATACGATAGAATGAAATACGACAGAACCTCGGAGACCTCAATATCTAGTCAACCGCACTTGTCCAACTTGTCGCACCAGTTGACTCAGACATGAATTAAATTTTAAGTACCTTAGTTACACAACGTAAATGTATTTATATTGTTAGTATTCTCTGA
>NNCF01127663.1:1185437-1204375 GCA_002313205.1 Laupala kohalensis
TGCAAATGCACTGTTTGTTTAGTTACAATTCTTTACTCACTAGTCGTTGAGTACTCGAAATTTGGTTTGCATGCTCACTCAATTATTCTTCCTTCAATTTTCCATTGATATATTTTAAGTTTTATTCATTAATGTTGATATGTTTCTTTCATTTTTTGTGTTCATAGATATCTTTTATTCTACAATTACTATTAATGTATCGAAGATTAGTAAAAATATATTATTTCCATATACGTATCAGTGTTTACGTTTTAGAAAAGTGTAAATGCATGACAGAGAAAATAGATAAATCACAGTTATTAATAATATGTGATCGTGCGGGTCTTGGGACAGTGATATTGAAAGCTGTCTCAATATTATATGGTAACTGTAGAGAGAGAAAATGGGTTAGAAATGAAAGAACCACTGAACAAATGTTCTTTTATTGCGCGGTAACATACCATTAATTATAGCGCGGAATACTTAATAATCAGGTCATAGTTATTATGCTCGTAATTCATGAAATATTAGGCAGATATAGATAGAAATAAATTATTGTTCCCTACCTTCTTACCGCATACCTTGCGAATGCTTGATCAAGAGGAGTATTTTTCTTTACATACATGGAATACTGATTATGATATTCTATTTTATGATTTCCTTGTTATTACAGGTGTCCTTGCTTGTTTCGTTTCTGGGCTTACAGCGTCTTTAACCAACGTTCTTTCCAGTTAACTCGGACAACTCATCCGTCTGATAAGGTATATTGTCTTTCGCCACGCTCTATACATTAGACAGCTTCACTAGCGGATAGGTAACTTAAGCATTATCAAGGCGAGTGGACTTCAAATATGGACGCCGTGGATGTTGTCATTAACCTTTTTTGAAAAACTTGATAACATTAATAATAGTTAATTTATTTTTTCTATTACATCACTAATCTCATTATTTCAAAAATAGTGTTAGTATAAAAGATCTTGGAGATAAGTATAAAAATAATGGTAAATTAGTAATAAAAATTTATCAATTCAATACATTGAATACAGTAGTAAATTGGCAGACAAAAATAATTTATATTAATTCACGTCATAATTTTTGGTTTTGCTAATTTTAGATCTTACATAAATTTATAATTTAGTGACGACACAGTTGTAAAAGAAATGTTCCAAATCCTGTTTTTAATGATCTAAAATGCCATATATTATTATACTATTAGTGGGCTTCCCACTCGTAATTCTTATGACGATGAGTGAGTGGTTTGCTGCACCCAGTGTGGGACCTATCGAGCATTGCAATGAGCAAATCTTTGATTCACTCATCTGTCGTATTAGTGCCATCATTTCCAACGAACGGGACCAATCACACCGTTACCCAGCATATGCATCTATTATTTTCTAAAAATTACTTGATTTTTATATTCTTTATGAAATAAGTAATCATTTCAGTTTTTTTTTGATGAGGTTTGGTCTTCTCGTATGACCATGTTATCATGTTTTTTTTTTACAATCCAACTATAATATTCCATAATAAGTACGATAACTTTTTCTTGTATTAACATTTATTAGCCACGAATAATTGTATTACAATATGGTAATGAAATCTCAATGTGAGTATTGATAACATTAATATCAGAATTACGATTCTTTATAGTCATTCCTTGATGTTGAAATTAGATATAATGGCAAATTTCCACTTCAATGTTTATTAATCCGTCTTAAATAAGTGTAGTAATAATTTGTCCTTACAATACTTTTTTTCACGTAGTAAAAAATAGTTATATTCTCCTACTTAAATTGTAATGAGTAAGTTGTATGTAATGAAGTACTTTTCGCAGTTGCATCGCATTCCCTAGCGAGGAAGGGTTTCTTAACAAATCCCCTGACTCGCCGCCAGGTAGCAGCACCACCGCCGTCGCCTCGGAGCCACGCGCCTTCATTACAGGCAACAAGCTAAGTGCACTTGGCGAGCAAATGGCTGTGATCAGTGTGAGCTATATATCAACAAGTGCAGACTCCGAGAAGAGGTGAAGTGGAGGTACATAAGTTTGGAAAGAGCAGTAATGCTTCCCTCACAAAAATAAATAGATGGTACTCATTAGACGTTGTTACTGGTGCACTTAATTCCGTTGGTTTCTATTTTAGACTCGTTTCTCTAAATGTTTACAGCATTATAGATTTTTCTCCCAAACTACATCACTTAAATTTCATTCGTCTGCACGGACGGAGTTCGTGTGTTCAAACAGGTTAAGATTTTCAGATGTTGGACTCTTTCTCCTAAACTGAAACGTAACACAAATATTTAGTTCGACCTTGTATGTAGACTACTTTTATTGAATACTAGAATGTTTCAAAAGTTGCACGTCAAATAATGTAGGCGAGAGCAATGTAAATATTGAAAAGATTAAGGTCAAAATTCTGGCTGAAAGTTAGTGCTATAAAATATAGAGAGTTTGTCTATAAATATAAAGCATCATAAGATGTGTAACGATAGGTAAATAATTCACTTGTTACCACATCACCGAAAAATGTTGTTTCCAGAAGAAAAAAACCAAGATACAGTTGGTAGCGAACCATAAGGATTGAAAATATGAGCTTGAAACTCAAATACCAGTTAAATTAACAATTTCATTCCAGTTGTGGTACTAGGATACTCATGAATACTCAAATAAAACCTAAATTCTGGCTGAAACGTATTGCTCTTAAATTGATTAATTGCCTCGAATTCATTATAATTTTAAAATATCCTAAAACTTTTACATTTAATTCCCCTGCGTGGAAAGTCATCCGCGAGTTCCAACACACAATGCATTGCTTTTGTCATGTATGTACATTTCCAAGGTTCTGAAATGATTCATTATAAATATTTTGGTTCACTTTTGTATTTTTGTGAAGTTCAGAAATTAAAGAACCTTTACGAAGGAATAGTACAAAATACAGTTTCCATCATTTTACGGGTACATGAAAATACATGTATTATGAATAATTCAGACAAGAGAAAAGTACACTTTACACAGAACGCTAAATAAACATAGCAAATAGCTAAGACTACTTAGTACTTTGGTTTTAAATTCATGTTTAGGTTACATTAAATTTCATAGCTTATATTAAATTTTGCGTCCATGATTTTGTTAGTTGAATTAATTGTATTTGTTTTAGTATGTTCAGTTTAAAATTTATCACTATGTATTTAAAAAAATTAGATTATGTATCTAGATGTAGGTAAAATGGTGGAGGAGCAGTCCTTATGGCCTGAGCTACGTCACAAATCAATTCAATTTTGGCAAATTACGTTACGTAGAATATGCAATGTAAACATTGAAGCGTATCCTCTTGCACAAGTCATTGTCTTGCATATTGAAACTATTGTACAGAGTTTGTCAAACGAATTAACTGCCTTCTTAAACGGTTTATACAATAATAATAATAAGACCAAGTTGTCAACACTATATTACATGAGATATATTCTGTAAGACCCCACTGTGAGCGACAGCAAATGCCGCCAATGCCAGCTGATGGAGGAAATTGTCCAATACATCACTGCAATGTGCAAACGTTTTGCTCAGACGGATTACTTGCATAGGCACAACTTGGTGACAAAAATTATTTATAAAAGAATAGCGGATAAATACAAACTCACTCTAAAGATGAAACCCCATATTACAAGCATCAACGAAATATAGTGTTAGAGAACAAAATACATAAATAATATTTTGATTGAGCCAACCTCACAGACAAACGAATCCACCCCAACAGTCCAGATATAACGTTCATTGACCTAAGCAATAAGACCACATTCCTCATAGACATTGCAGTGTCAAACACAATAACCTACAGACGACAATAGCTAAAAAAAAATTCAAAATACACCCCTCTCGCTCTGGAAGTTCAAAGAATTTGGAAGATGAAACAAGTGCAATAGTAATTTCTGCAACGCGAGTAACTACAAAAACTATACATTCAAGTTTTAAAACGTTACATTTATACAAGTACCTTTACACATCTCTTCAGAAAGTCATAATTATTGCAACACTCTGTCCGAGCCATTTTATCAACTAGTGAAAAAAATTAACATAATATTAATAATAAATTTATTTTCAAAAAATGACATAATTTACTATTAACTTTTCGATATAAATTAAACTACAATTATTCACAATATTATGCTATAAACAATTAATATGTAAAGAAAGAAAACTACAATACTTCTTAGATATGTGACGAAGGAGTGATGCGCACTGATAAATTCACCCTTTTATGAATTGTGTTTCACGAAACCAAAATCATTCGAATACATTTGGACGTCCAAACCGACGTCATAAATCGCGGCTATACTCTTCGCTCTTTATGACAAATGGTTAGTTCAAATGAAGTTCAGAAGCTAGAAATCAACTTGAATAAAACTAGAAGAAGCGGAAGCGTGATGAAACGCGTTTCATCGATGTGTACTGCGCTTTATTTTATAAGATGTGGGGTTTCATGAAGCACGATTTCATCGTTGTGCACGTCCTTATGAAACGCGTTTTATCTGTGAGCCCTGCACCTAACAGTGTTCGTTAGTACATCTTGGTGCGAATTGCAGAGATAACAAACGGCTACACTTTAGGTGTTCGCGCTTCCAGACCTTGGAGGGAGCTTACGTTAACTAGTCTGCGCTACCTAAACGATAAATCAGTGTGAACTTTGTTGTGAAATAATACACTGTCACCTCACACGTGATTATTTTGATCTCTATCGGACTCATTAGGAAGCTTGATCGTCACCCATGTGGTGTATGATGTACCTAACCTACTGGAAAGCAACACGTTTTTATCATATTCTCGCTTTGTGTTTTATCAACATTAACAATAAAGTGGGTATCACTTACGAATATCCTGCAGAAGAGTTCGTCAAATTTTAGATCAATTCAACTTCTGCTTCTGCTTCTTTTCGACGTTGCCGACCTTCCGTTTNGAGCCCTGCACCTAACAGTGTTCGTTAGTACATCTTGGTGCGAATTGCAGAGATAACAAACGGCTACACTTTAGGTGTTCGCGCTTCCAGACCTTGGAGGGAGCTTACGTTAACTAGTCTGCGCTACCTAAACGATAAATCAGTGTGAACTTTGTTGTGAAATAATACACTGTCACCTCACACGTGATTATTTTGATCTCTATCGGACTCATTAGGAAGCTTGATCGTCACCCATGTGGTGTATGATGTACCTAACCTACTGGAAAGCAACACGTTTTTATCATATTCTCGCTTTGTGTTTTATCAACATTAACAATAAAGTGGGTATCACTTACGAATATCCTGCAGAAGAGTTCGTCAAATTTTAGATCAATTCAACTTCTGCTTCTTTTCGACGTTGCCGACCTTCCGTTTAATTATTGTTTATCGTATAGAAATGTCTTAAGTTGTGTATACTTAGATAAGTATAAT
The DNA here is from genome assembly GCA_002313205.1 of Laupala kohalensis. Classification (NCBI taxonomy): domain Eukaryota; kingdom Metazoa; phylum Arthropoda; class Insecta; order Orthoptera; family Trigonidiidae; genus Laupala; species Laupala kohalensis. The sequence goes on from NNCF01127663.1 coordinate 1,190,837, forward strand.
GTTTTCTACCACAATGGATTTTTCAGAATGTAATAATTTTTTATCAATAAAAAATTATTTTTTCTTGACTTATTGAAGTTTGTCTAATACTTTACCACTCCATTGCTGTATTACTTTCAAAATAACTGATAACAATTTCAAAACTATTTTCCTGCATACTTGTAACGAGTCTTATAATTCAAATAACTTGAGTTTTAACAGTTCTCAACCTTGGGACGGTTGTGTACATCAATTTTGAAGTCAAAATTAATTCTGCAGTGACTTCAACTCTGCTCATTGTGATGTTGACATTGTAAAGGAGTTGAGTGGCAGAAAGGAAATTTGATCGGAGAGGGAAAAACATTTCTGTGTACCATGGTGAAACTGTGGATATAATATAAGTTTCATATTCTAAAAAACCGATAGCAATTTACGGTATTGTTAGAAGACAGGGGAAAACATCAAGATATTGCCTTGAGACGCACAAATGCACCATTGATTTGGGTCATTTCATCGGATTTGATGGGATGGTCCCTCCGAAGAGTAGATTACTGTAATCCACGTGGTCATACGTAGTTAGCAATTGCCTTTTCAACAATATATATTTATTTTATTATTATAAATTTGCTTGGAGTTACAGTCAGTGCAATTTTTAGTTCACCCTTGCATATTCTTAATAAAGGTAACGAATCTACATTGATATTGAGAGAAGAGGTCATTGATATTACACTAGGTTACACTCGTGTAGCGGATTTTTCCACCCTGGCCCGGGATTTTCTTCGGTTTTCCTTCGAGTAGAGGCGGATTTTTTGTACAGGCTCTCCAGACTCTTGTCTAAGGTCTATTGAAATAATAATTTTCGAACTGAGTTATTTGGGTAGTTACGATTTATAAACAATATTTTTTGAATAATCTATTGTCTATAATAATACGTACTCGTGAAATAACTTTTTTGTGTTTCATTAAATAAGGGTCCTTTATCGGAATTGATGGGATGGTCCCTAGCTTGCTTCTAAACTGTAAATTAGTTTATTGTCCTTCACGTGTTTATACGCAGTTTGTAACTAATTTTTTTACAATAAATTTATTATTTGTTAAACAATTTCCTTGTTTATCTTCCACTTACAAGCGCAGCATAAACGTCTCGCAAAACGCAATAAACAGTAAATGAAAATTATATTTGTTTATGGTGTATATCATTTAAGAAATTTAATTTTCACGTCAAAAAACTTGACTCCTTAGTCAGGTAGCGAATCTTTAAAAAAAAAATCGCTCGTGCCAGAGGTTTGAGCATCGTGTGTGCCCACTTCTTCAAGTAGCCATCGACTGCAGTGTATGCGCGCTTCGTTACAGAAGATACATGTTCCTCTGACACGCATAGGGGTGAAAAATTGCTCACAAAATGGTAGTCACGTTTTTTTCGTGCTACGAAGGGAGAATCGTGTAATTAAGTACGATAATGTCCTCAAGAAGGGAAAAGGCTGATCCTCCGACCAACTGGTGTTAATTGGTAATGAATAAGACTTGGATTATGAATATTTATGTATTTGCGGAGGACTTCCTCTTAAATTTTCATTGCAAGAATGAACAAATTAATATTAATGGATTGCTTCAAATTGTAATTAACTTTGAAAATATCGGTGAGAGTAAATTGTATACAATTTTTCGTGTTCTGCAAAGGAAGCATCGTGTAATTAAGTTCGATTATGCTTCCGTTAATGAACAAACAGTGTAAACTATTAATTAACATAGCCTTATATCGAGTCATTTTTGATACATCCTGAAGCTTATACGAGTACTTAATATGAACTCACTAATACTACAATAGAATTGAAATAACTAATAATTTGTTGATAAAAACGCAGATGGAAACTACATGATAATCAACTTTTTCTCTGCAAAAGCAAGCAAGGAACCATTCTATCATTTCCGACGAAAGTTCTCACAGGAAACCTGAAGAAACTCCTGGTCGAGATTCTGCTACAATGTAATAAAAAACAGTGTCAATATTGAACGCAGATAACAATTCTACTTGGTTAATAATAAATAATAATAAACATAAATGACTACGTAATTGTTATTTCAACTCAATGAAATTTTGTTGTTGCTTTTAAAAGTATTTATTGGCAACATAGGATTATAAATTACGGTCTTATGTGTGAGATAGTAATGAAGTGTTGATGAATTCGTCACCATTTATCCTCACCCGAATCAAATAACATAAAAATACTTCGCAATTCAACACTGCGGATACGTCGGAAATACAATCCTCACAAATCCTTAGATTAGCAGAAGAAACAAAATTGTTAAAATTGTTAATTTTTTAAAAATTGTTAATAGTGTTAAAACTACTCAAATAGTTACAAGTTGTGTTAAAGGTGTTAAAATTTTGAACTACAAAAGTTAGATAATGGTCATTTAAGGCAAGAGGAAATAAGACAAAATATGAAAACAGAAGAAAAATTTCAGGGAATAATTAAAGAAACCCTGTAATGTCTTAGTTGCACAATGATGATCTATGATCCCATAAATGGAAAAGAAAAACGTTAAAAAAATACGACGAAGATGTCACCAACCAAAGTACAGTTGGAGTCGACGATGATCGATGACCTCACTTAACCTCAAATCTGGAGCTTCGAATGAGAGCATAAGCTGTCACGAAGAATATCACGACGCACGAATGACACACGGCTCATAGGTGGAGCGGGCATGACGTCAGAGCCAAGATATAATCACGAGTGGGTTTCTATGGCAACACGACACAGCAAACGACGACGCACCCTCTACGTGACCGGTTGATACGCATTTTGCCAAACGCCTGGCCCCACGTTCGATTTCCGGCCGGGTCAAGGAAAGAGTCTCAGTTCATATAGCTGTGATGATTGAAAAGTTGTAATACGGCAATGTAGATTCCATCTAGGCGCTTTTCGCCCCAAAAAGTGTTTCTCGAAATGTCTAGTGAGTAAACTCACGTAAAATTGGACCCTACTAGCACTCGTCATCGTGGTCCTTATTTGGCTGCAACGAGAAAAAATGCAAACGCCTAGCATCTCACTTTGTGGCACAATTTTTGAGTTTTTTAAAACACAATCTGTAATAAAAATTGTTTCACGGTGAAGCAACTGATTCAAGAGTGTGATCAATTATATTTTTATTTATATCCTTCACACTACATCGCTTTAAAAATATAAAATCACTTCGAGTTCTTTCCACAGTCACGCATGAATTGCGCAGGAAAGTACCTCCATTGCAGTAACAGTTAACATACGCCCTCACGCCAGTGTCATGGTATGTGTCTTGTGTTGCGCAAACTATCGTACCACATTACATTAACAGCACTGACTCAATTTGTTGAGGGTTATTTGAAGTAAACAAGTTGAAGTGAAGTTAAACTGAAGTCAACAGCATTATTTGAAGTTAAAAGTAAAATATCTTTTCATTCGCGAAGTTCAATTTATATCTGATTTTTAGAGAATCTCACTACTATCTACAAAGGTAAATATCAGTTTCAAAAGTAATTGTTACGTCATATTTTTCTTGCGAAACATTTCTTTACAAGATAGTATTCTTACAAGTTTGAAAACAGGTGTAGTAGTTGTTTTTTAAATAAAGATTTGTTTTGAGTTCGAGAGCTCTTTTGCGCACTTGGCCGATACTCACGGAAGAATAGAAGCAATCTAATACGACTCAATGCTAAACCACCTACAAGAATGAAATGAATAATTAATTTTATATTTTCTTTTTAGTTATACATTACTTGTCAAATATACTGTTATGCACCTAACTTCTATACACTTTAGAGAGCTCAAAAGTTTTTAAAGAGTGTTTGTAAATGGGAAAAGTAACATGCTACTGAAGCTTACCTACACGGAGCGATAGGAGGTAGGAGTTGGATGGTAGGCTATTGTTAGTAGGTGGGTCGCTTAGCTTGGTTTACCAACAACTTGACCTACGTGGAGGGGTTGGTAGAAGTGGTTAGTAATAGTTAGAGTTAATGATACTAGCAGGAGGTGGATAGAGGAAGGAGAGTTTGCCCTTCAGTAGTCACAGCTATATGAACTGGGACATTCATATGAAATGCTACAAGCCATATGAAAAGATTTAAAGAGTTGTGAATGCGTAAATCAGTGGAATCCAACGCTGGTAAATCTTTAGAAAATTAAGTTATAAACCTAAGGAATTCATTGCATGGAACCGCATGAAAAGCAATTTAATGATCGTAAAATGTATCAAAGGATGGTACACGTACGAGACACTCGATTCTAGGAATCACGCGGAAGGTTGGATTTCTGCGCTATTGAGGAAACCTTTGATGACTACTTGGAGAAGTTCTGCGAAATTGGGGAAAACCCTTTTACCCGACGCAGGGAATTCTGCGCAATTGTTGCCCGTCCTCTTCCCACAAGAAAGGCGTTGGATTATGAATAACAACGACACTGTTATCGATTCTTGAGATAGTCCTGTCTGGCGAAGTTTCAAGGAGGGTATGGATGTGAAATTCACAAGCGAACATGCAGGGGCGAAGTTTTAAATAGGGGTACAACCCAGACGAGCGAAGCAAGTTTGTCAATTATGATAAAAAGAAAAACAAATAAAACCGTAGTGTTATCAACAGATAATCAAAGTTGTTTCGGAAAATGATTTTTTTTTCAACTATATTTTTATTTTGTACTGTTCTCCCATTGCTCTTGAAAAATTATACAGATCGATGACTTCGAGATTCAAATTAAAACAAATAAGTTAGATATACAGTAAACCAAATCTTATTATGACCTGTCAGATAGGATAATCGTTTGAAAAATTCCACAAAGAATAAACAATTTATTTATGAATTCCAATGACAAATATAATAACTCTTTCGGATATAGAAAATATTATATGAACGTTGACTCCTTGTACCTTGTCAGTAGGGGTCGGAGAGGAGGATAATATCATACCTCTTTTAGATATGGCGGGGGAATTACAAGGGTGCCGGATGCCCTTCCTGACACACCTCCCCGAGGTGGGTGATTAATGAATGGCAAGAGGGTGAATGATGATGATGATGATGACGATTACTTAATATTGCGGCGGGATGATAAGCAAGGGAAACGAGTATACCCCGAGAAAAACCCTCATCGTCCACTACCGCGAATTCTACTTGGATCAGGCAGGGTTTGAACCAGCATCACCAGAGGTAGTAGGCGAGCACGCTAGGTACTATTGAAGGAAAATAATTTAAGATAAAGTGGATTAATTGACAATGTGATGAAATTAAATATATTATTTCGTACGCAGTAATATGTGATAGATTTCAGTCTCGTGAAAATGGCGATTGGCCGAGAATCGAACCCGAGACACCTGGTGTCTCGAACACGGTCCTAGGTTCGATTCCCGACTCGTCACCGTCTTCACTTGGTTGAAGGTTGTCAATATATCTTCTCCGCGTGTAGAACACGAAATAAATATGAGTTCGCAGTAATGGCAAGAACTAAAGAAATAATTTCTTAACTATTCTGAACCACTTGTACAGTGAAAATCTATTTGAAAAGATCCTGTAGATACAATTGGATAGCTAAGAAATATACTGGTAGTGAAAAGATATGAGTAAGTTAAGAAAACCCGAGTGATGGAAAAGAAAATTGAGAGCAGTAATAGTGAGATAATATTGATGGTTTCGACTCATCCTTATTCATCGCATCCCAATTTATCCTTATCAACACTTCCTTCCGCATAATACAACGCAGATAATAAGAATTGTCCAGACGATAGTAGATTATGAGACCGTCAAATGACAAGGAAAACTATGAAGAGGGAAAGGAGTAAAGAATATGAGAATGGGGTAAAAGGAGATATCTAAAACGAAAAAGACTTTTATATGAGTAGACAGCTGCAGTGGAACGAAAGACAACACGACGACCTTGAAGGTGGCACCTGTTCGACTGTCGCGATGCACGTCGACGGGATTTGAAAACAAACAAACAAAAAACATATAACGATGAAACGCCTTATTTTTTATTTTATAGATCAATAAACATAATCATTAATCGCTGCAGGTGAGCTCTGATGTTCGTGTGTTCGCATTCCAAGAGTATGCATTCATACAAAAACATTTTTTTCTATATTCCGATTAAAAGTTTTTGTAACAAAAAGAAAAGGAGAAAAAAGAAACGGTATACGATTGAAAATTACCTCCGAGAGAACAAACACATCTTTCTAATTAAACAGTGAGCTTTAAACAGAAGAGCTAATTAAACAGAAGAATTTTGTGAGCCCAAAATTTATTCTAAAACAATATTTCACTATTCATTTTTCAAACTGAAATATTGCAAAACCCTTTATGCAACATAGCATATTATATTATGTTTGGTTCCAAGTCACCTGATGCATAGTAATAAAATTTCAAAAGCTAGAATAATAGCATTTTTAAGGAGTTAGATAAAGATTTGAAAGAGCGGACAGAAAATATTCACTGCAACTTTTCCCCAGGGTAGAAGGATTTGTTTTCGTCATTCGTCAACCAAGAAAAATTGCAAACAACCTAGGTCGTCCCATGGATAGCTTCACATACACTTCCAACGCTAGCAAATTATTTGTTTACAATCTTTATACGGAAGATAAAGGTTCCCGAAATGTTCTGTCCAGTACCGGGGCTACGTCTAAGCTAAACAAGCATATATAAGCTGTATACATATAACAATTCAAGGATTCTAAATAGCGTGCTTGCATCAAAATCATTGGATTCGCGCGAGCAAAGGAAAAACAAAATAAGCCTGCTGGTAACCATTTGTCACTTGACATATTTCGTGGACACTATATTCGTTATTAAAAGATGATTAAAGATATAAAAGAAAACAAACTGACTGTATTATATCAATATTTGGGTATAATGGTTTAATGTAATGTTAATTATAATCAGATCTTGTCCATAAAAAAAACAATCTCATCAGATCATTTATTCCATTATATTTGCGAGCAAACAACTTTTGAAATGGAAAATAAGTGGATCACATAATACACTCATGTTTATGTTATGTTAAAAATTCATTTGGAAAATCACAACAATAGGATAAGTCCATGCGTAAAGAATTTTGAAATAAGAAGTTCAAAAAAAAACTCACAAAAAATTAATAAAAATAATAATGCAACATGAGTTTTTGGAAAGAGAGAAGAATCGGTGAACCATACATGGGACTGCGAAATCTACTCAACGGAAATAAGAACATGCATTAAAAAACTAAGTAAAAAATTAACGTATCGCATTTAAAAAAAAATGATAATAGACTCTGGTGATTTTGGGCAACCCACAAAGCATTTTGAAAGTTTATCGTATTGGTTTAATAAGATATAGGTATAGGCTTATTCAGATTCTTATTGCTTAGAACTGACGCCCCGATACATCCACCAATCAAAAGCCTAAATTCCCTTTTATTATTAATTATTCCCTTAAATTTTCTTGAAATGACGTACTCGAACGGAGGATACGTCATGCACACCAGTTCAAAGCAATAATAATCGTAATAAACCAACACAAATGTAGAAACTTTCAAAAATGCTATGTGGCACGATTTCACCGCTCGTAGCACAAACTCTCCCTGGTTGACGGTAACAGCAATAGGAATAATATGAGACTCGAGTGAAAAAGAGCAAGGATTGATAGAAAAAAAAAGGAAGATACGATAGTAAAACACAGAGATCTAGCGAGACCTTCCTTCAAAGGTGGAGTGATCTTAACATATTATATCCATCAGAGCGACTGGGTTAAAGTACTCCCCAAAAATGTTCATAAATGATGTTTTGAACCATCCTCTATCCACTGGCGATGAACTTTTATACCCTTAAGGCCAAAAACGTAAAATTATTTGACTTTAAATAACTAAGGACTTATGTGGAGAAACTTTCGCGAGTTTATGTTGTTTCGATATCCAGCAGATAAAAGTACCAGATTAACATTGTTAAACAAACGACCAGAACTTGACAACTGGAAATAGGAATGCAATGACGTTAAGATTTTTATACCTTACAGGGCATTTACAAGAATAATACACACACAAAAAAAACCCAGCTTAAAATACTGTTGTAACGGAAATGGCAACCGTATCACGTGACTGAAGACTATGCGACCCCTATCAAAGATAAGAGTCCAACGACAATCCAAATTTCTTTCTTATCAAGTTTCAAAATCACGAAATAATTGTCCTCGCCCAACAGCAAAAATCAGTAGAGAGAATTATTAATTAATTAGTGAATATTTTCAAGTTCTGTGAATAGTTGATAACTTGATTTCAGTCAACGCCTTTAATTGGTTACAATTAATTAAAAGAATGATTTATTTTTTCTGCATCACGGTTGTATATCCTATATTAATCATTCATCGGACTGCCACCTCCGCACCACACATAGTATTGAATACGTATCATCATTGTCACAACTTTCCACACTCGCTTGCAACGATCAACTGATGATTCATATATAATATACAGTCCTGATGCGGAAGAAATAAATTTTCCGAAACGTTGGTTTGAAAAGCGCAGTTCTCGACGTGGCGGTATGAAGGCAGCGACGTCGCCCGCGTCGCTGTGGGAGTGAAAGAGGCGGCGCCGCAACGCTTAGGAGTGAGTGTGGGGACTCCAAAATGGCTGTGTCCTGCCGCCGCGGGGAGGGAGGCATCGGCGCCCACCAAGAGTAATGACGGCGGAAGAGGCGGAGCTCGGAAGTGGGTGACGAGGGCGGCGCGGCGTGGAGAGGGAGGTGATGGTGGTGCTCCTCTTTGATGGGGGCGGAAACTCTTCACGCCGCTGTGCAGGGGACGACTAGGCAAGTCAGTGCCGTGTTATTCAAACAGAGGATATAAAAAAAACTACTAAAAGTTTTATTAAAAAATAATTAAATAAATCGAGTCATGGTATCATTATTCGTAACAGTAGTACAAATACCATGAGTATATAAACAAAGAAATGGAGGCATCTTAAATCAATTTATGGAATTTTCTATGTTTCAATTTTCAATGTATGAAATAGAATATCATTAGCGCACCAGAATGCTGCACCCAAGGACACCATAGTCTCAATGAATTCTGTGTTTTCGACATCGTTATCCATCATAACTTATTGGATTATTTGAGATAGGTCGTAAATTAAAAAAAAAACTATTGATATATAAATAATGATAAATTTATTGTCAAAAAACAGTACAAACTGCGTATGACCTCGTGGAGGATCAATTTACTCTCCGGAAGCAAGCAAGGGACCATCCCATCAATTCCGATCAAGGGCCCTAAGGCAGAGGCGGATTCAAAAATTTCAGCAAAACTTCCTAGATAAGATGAAAAGTTAGCTGCGAGTTATAATACTAATAGAATGTCAATATGTTTGTATTTTAACGCAACAAATTTACATGTACAAATTATTATCGAACTATAGATTATTAAAACACGCCCCTGGACAAAGCCTAGAGAACCTGTATAAGAAATCCGCCTCTACCAGAAGGAAAAACGGAGAAAAACCCGGGCCAGGATGGNTGTACACAACCGTGCCAAAGTTGAGTACACATAAAACTAAATTAATATGAGCCATAAGACAACACAATCATGCAAGAAAATAGATTATTAGAAAACAGATTTATACAATTGACGACAAGTTGTTGGGTTGATAAGACGACGACAACAAGAGTGTAGAGATGGTGTTTGTATGGTGTGTGTTGGTGGGATGGACGATGGAGCTATTTTAATTATGGAATAGCGTGTACACCCCTGAAGAAGGAACAAGATATTCCGAAACGTTGGCAGTTTATCAATAGTTTTATTTATTTATCACCTATTCTCAAATAATCCAATAAGTGATCGTAGTCTCCATTCCCTTTCCGAGTCCCATTAAAAATAGACTGTAAAATTAATGAGAAAAAAAATCGCAAAAACGTGTTGATTGATCAGAAAAAAAATCTCGAAAAGTTTTTGAAAATTCTATGAACTTAGGATGTGGACGGACACTCAGACTAACTAATTGCTGACGAAATGTATAAACGTATTTGTCTCATAGCGAAGTTCATTCCATGAGGTCAGCTCTTTCACTAACCCTGACTTGGGTGAGGGAATTGCGAAGGAGAGATTATGGGATGCAAGGAAAATTAAAGTACAGAACCCACATTGGTGTACGTGAGCGAAACTAGCTGAAAACCTCGCCCATTTTGACAGCGGTGAACGAATTCGCACTCTCCCGCTCAGCGGATTAGGCGTGGGTGTAAAGTCGCACACACCTCCAACGAACTCAAATGCTGTCGTACCTCGGCTCAAGTAAAGGTCGGTTTCGGTCATCGTAGATTCTTTCTTCAAAAGAGTTATTTCGGTGTTCGCTGATTGCCTCGGATTTATCGACATCGCCATCGCCGCTAAATTTGCTAAAACAGTGTTTGCAAACTTGTTTCATGATAATATCTTGTCGCATTTTTGGCAAACCTGAAAGAGGTGGCAGAAACAGATCCCATTGGATATCTTTCTTGTCGGACATGGGGTCTCTGATTCTGAAGCTGGTCCTAGTACCTAGTGAAGAGACTCTAGGTAGTGTCTTGATACTTAACAGACTTATCTTAACCTGCGGGATCATTTTCTATACACTTTCGATCGATCGGGTTTACACGGGATGGGGTTTGGCAAAATGTTGCCCGACGAATAAAAGTAATGGGTCAAATTTACTTATTTGTAACGTGTTCTTTTGATTCTCATCAACAAATTAATATCATTTCAAACTGAAAAAAATAAATAGATTCCTTATTTTTTAATGTATTTTCAATATATAGAATTGTAATCATTTTTTTTTCGTATTGTAATGTATGAGGGTAATTCTGAACACAATTTTATATTCTCTCTAACTGAATATACCACGTCAAATGTTAATTCTGACATCATAGGTTTATGAAAAAATTATGTCATAAAAATTGATAAAAATTTTTGATACAAACCTTCCATAAAAATTTTGATATAAAATGTGCTCTGCCTTAGGGTCCTTGATCGGGATTGATGGGATGGTCCCTTTCTTGCTTCCGGAGAGTAAATTAGTTTATTGTCCTCCATGTGGTCATACGCAGTTTGTACTGCTTTTTTGACAATAAATTCATCATCATCATCATTATTATTATTATTATTATTATTATTACTACCCATGGATTGTAAAAAGAGTTCCGCGGACCGCTGGTTGGACAGCGCTGCTGTATATCTTATGGAGGGGGTGAATAAAGGTTAATATTTTTTATAAGTCATTTATCTTAATTTTATATTAATGTCTTGATTTTTTGTATTAAACATTACATTTATTCTCAATATTTTGGATTGTAATTTGAAGAGTCTGTAAATAATTGATCTGATTTCAATTGATTCAAATGGAAATAATCGTTACGTTTTTATCTTTTTCGTATTTCATCGATTTATTTTGGATGGATTATTGGCGAAAATCGTCCTTCAAAATAATCCTTCTACTAATAATAAAAACTTTTTTCGGTTTGTTAAGCCGCATTATCATGTTAAACATATTCGACGTTTTATCGGCAATTGGATGTGACATCTTCAGCAACTAAACTTTAACAGGTAAACTTCAGCTCCTGAAGATGTCGCTTTAAATTGACGATGAAACGTCGGGTATTTTAAATACGAAGACGCATCTTAACAACTCGTAAAGTTTTAATTATTGACTACGATTGCCGTGAAAGTTTGCGTCAATACAAATCCCCTTACTATTAAAGAATATAATAAAACTACTTTTAGTTTTACTTAAAAAGAGAAACTGCAACTCTTCTGAGACTTAAAACTATTTTAAACTTAAATGTAACAAGACCTTAATTACCTTAAATTTCTATATAAAATTAATTACTTTAAATTTGTATGTAAACCAATCACTTTCCTTGTTTATGTTTGTTATTATTTTCTTCTGCGTTTAACAACAATCCATGATTATTTTATGTTTACTTGAATACGTATTTTCCTCTGAAGAAAGCAGCATTCCCAGAAAAGCACGAGTGAATCAATAAATTCACTATGTTGCATAATGCTCTCCTATCCCATACCTTTAGCATTTATAAAATATGATCTGTCCACCAGAAGCGCAGACAGATCAATTTAAAACTAACTCGTAGAAACATCCATCCCGTATGACCTTATATGAAAATTATTTCGAAGATCACACCGATATTTCATCTCCGACGATGAGCAGACGACAATCCCAGGTCTAACAACCCCGCATTACTTCTTCGGAACGTGCTTATAAGGCTGCATCCACATCTATTAGACGAAGCGTGGAGCAGTCGTCAATGTCACAAACGTCTACTCGACAGCTCAGGGCGTAGACGGATGTCGAGTACAAGCTTCACAAATGAAGTCCGCATACAAACACGTGGCGTAATGGCATAAAACGCTACGTTTCTACTGCGCTTCGGGAATTTTTTTCTTCTTTTTTTAAAGGGAATAATAACGAATTTTACACTTGTTGGATGAGAGAACCTTAGAATGACAAAACAGTGTACCAGACATCCTGTACATTACGGTGTCGTCCCTCATTTCATCGAAGAGTCCCGTTGTCCCCACAAAAAATATACGGGACGCATTTTGTATTTCATAGAGCATCCAGTATTTTTAAAGTTTGCATTTTTTTTAAAACATGAAACGATACGTTTCTACTCCGTTCAGGGTTTTCTTGACGGAAATAATGACGAATTTTACATTTGTTGGATGGGAACCCCTTAGAATTGCAAAAAGTTATACTAAGGTGACCAGACGTTTTGTATATTACGGCATCTTCCCTTAGTTCAGCACGGAGCACCTTTATCCTTACAAACTATACGGGGTGCATTATGTACTTCATAGAGTATCCAGCATATTTTTTAAAGTACAAAGCTAAATTTAAAAATATTTTTTAAGTGGACAAGAACAGAATTAATGATAGATCAGTGTAGATGGAGAAGTATGAGTTCTTTCTCTCATGTTATTATGTATTAATTCTCTCCTTGTGTATATAATTAGCTCAATTTACTCATTTTAACTTTTATTTTTCATTGTACATGATGACAGAGGGTATTATTGTGTGATGTTTTATTTTCACAGGATGCTGTTTAAACTTTTTGTTTTGCGGATACTTTTCGCAGATCTTTTTACTATTTTTATCGCATATTTGAGTACATTTATATTTATTATGATAATGATATTTTTTACCAAAAAATTGGACAACGTGAAGTAAGACGAAATGTAATTTTCATTTTACAATTTATTTCATGTTATGTAGGGTAGTTAAATAAACAGTGGTTGTATCAGAAACAATGTATCCACACAAAATATTACATTTTAAAATACAAATGACATATATTAAAAGAAATAACTAAAATTTTCAAAGAAGATCGAGCTACATAGATATTTGGGCGATGATATGAAAGGTAGTTGGGATGGGCTTATACGCCAAGCCGGCAGAAAAATTAGTCTTTGTCGAGACTAAGAAAATTCCTTATTAGGTGACATGTGTAATATATCGGATTTCTGCCTTTCTGGCAGTACATTTCTGTTCAATGGCAATTTTCCTAGATGCCCTATAAGTGTTTTGAAAA
>NNCF01127665.1:4225-29015 GCA_002313205.1 Laupala kohalensis
GTCCCTTGCTTGCTTCCGGAGAGTAAATTAGTTTATTGTCCTCCACGTGGTCATACGCAGTTTGTACTGCTTTTTTGACAATACATTTATTATTATTATTGCGAGATGCATATCATGTGACATAGTGGGAGGATAAACAAGAACAACGGAAAAACTAAATAAGTCGGATATTAAAAGTAAAGAGAAGATCAATTGGTTGCTTGACGTGAAACAATGTATTGTGAATGTCGCGTAATGTCGAAATACGTAGACGCGACAAAAATAAATAAATAAATAATGTACATAAAGGACTATCGGCAACACATCTGCAAAATCCTGGAGTGCTTCATTAGACACCCTGCGGTAAAATACACTCATTTTTAAAACATTCATTCTTTTGTAAACTTTTCAATTTTTTCTCATAGTGATTACTGACTACACGATGTCACCACACAACACAATAATAGGTTTTGTACCGGTATCAAAGCATAAGACAGCGACCTATTCACAATTTGGAACCGGTAGGCAACTAGACACTGGGACACTCAGCCACACATTTCTGTCTAGAGTTGCCATTTGTACGATAATTATCGTTTTGTACGATAATTAAGTCATGTGTAAAATGTACGATTTGACTTTGTAAGATAAGGACAATTGAACGATAATTTCACTGTTCGTGACTAAAAAGACAAAAACATGATGTTTTCCCAAATTAATATTACCTCTAACACCAACTCCACTACATTTAAGGAGAGTGTATTGTTATATGAGTATTGCACCTTAAACACTTACGCAGTTAGACCTTATCAGATAATCGATAATGTAATGATAATGTAATGATAATGTAATAATGTAATGATAATGTAATGTAATATGGAATTATTTCACATATGTAATGCATTAACACTATATTGAAACTACAATCACGAGTGTTATTACTCTGCTTGCACTAAGTGCACTTGTCACTTTTATCTTATCTAGGAATTTTTGCTGAATTTTTTGAATCCGCCTCTGCCTTAGGGCCCTTGATCGGAATTGATGGGATGGTCCCTTGCTTGCTTCCGGAGAGTAAATTAGTTTTTTTTCCTCCACGTGGTCATACGCAGTTTGTACTGTTTTTTGACAATAAATTTATTAATTATTAATAATCGATCTAACAATGTGTGCTGCATAAATGAGGCTGAGTTGGTTGGTGTTTTATTTCATTCATACTATTGCGGGAAGTATCAAGAATACACGAAATTTTTCGCGCTCTGACAACTTAATCCTTTATACGTTTGGTATCTCTTTCTCTCTCGCACATCAACTTGGGTGGAGGAACTCGATTCCCCTCTCTGACTGCTGAATGATGTCAATAAGCCATTGCGCACTATATGTTCCATCCTCCAAGAGGACTGTGCTAGAGAGAGAGAGGGCGATACCAAACTATCTTCTTTCTCCTGTTATCACGGACAACGCACGGAACATATCGTAGGGTCTGTGGTAATAACAAGCGAATATTGCGAACACTATTCCGAATGAAAATCCACGGTAAATAATATACATGCTATGAGCCAAGATTAGTCGAACATACGAGATATACAACGAAGTGCTAACCACGAAAAGGATATACTCATAAATAAAACCAGGAATTAGTGAAGTACTTTACTTACCTTACTTAGTACCTTACTGTTCAATAGGAACTATCAAAATATTGGTGAGATACTACAACATGTGAATTAATATTTGTCATTATTCCTTACGTAAATGTCATATAAACATATTAAGGGATGAGTGTGTTTCATATAACACAATTTTGATTAATTTGTTAAGTTGGTGTGTAAAAATAAATACACAATTTCCTTCTTTTACCTTACCTGAAACTCGACCAAAATGAAATTACATCGAATAAACGTAGAGTAATTTGTTACAAAATATATTTCTACTTCATACCACTGTTGTTTTCATCATCAAATCATCACAATGTACATTATTACTCAAATGTTCCAAAAAATTAGTGATGCTTTTTTGCGTAACTGGACTTTCAAATTTCACCCTTTCCTTTCCGAGACGACGGGATTTAATGTTTTTTTTATGGAAAAGAAGCTACTTAACTCATTTATTGAAAAACGATGTTCCTTGACCATTGAGTCTTAACAAATAACAGCTCTGATGTATATGAGTAAACATAGTATTCGTAGAGAATTGTACGTGAGTACTTGATGTTCCATTGGATATTATCGTTCTATTCGAAACTGTTCTGATGCCCTATTTACATTGTTAGTGCATTTACAAGTATGAAACCGAGTGAAACTTCTATACAACTAGCAGGCATGAGGGAAAGTAGTATCTGACAAATAATTCAGGTCAATGAAAATGTCTAGCTAAATCATTTTTTCATATNAGTATCTGACAAATAATTCAGGTCAATGAAAATGTCTAGCTAAATCATTTCTTCATATAGAATATCTGTTAAATTCTTTTTCCGTGTGATTTAATCTCAAGGTTTGAATTACTGTAATTCCAATGATAGTATTAATAATAATGATAATAATATAATAGACAACTATTCCTATCAAATAACTATCCCTCTTTGTGTTCTCATCCGCTCGACCCCAAATCTCTTTCATAGAACAAAAGTCTCCGCTGAAATACTTCACCCGTAAAAAACCATTGCCCCCATCCTTAAAAGCCGTCATGCGATTGGAATTTCGTAAAAACTGGAAGGAAAGTTGCTGTGCGTTTGCTGTCACGAGGCACTTTCTGTCCTCCACAAAAAGGAATCCTTTCCAAGCGACTTGGAGGCGCCCGCCTGCTATTCCGGACGTCCACTCCACTGAGAAGGCTCAAGGGTGCACGGGCAATGGGACTGGTGAAGAGGAAGTTGTGGAGATTTGGACCGTCTGCCTCGACCAACTTGTGCGAGACTCTTCGAGGAAAATTTGTTAATGAGCAGAAGCGGTAGATGAATTGTTCTTTGTATTTCCGACAGCTCTCTGAACAGTAGGTTGATCTTTTTTCCCGCTCATTGATAAAGATGTCTCCGTCTACATTCGGGAGCAAAACACTTGGTCTCAAGTTTTAGGAAATGAAACAAAGGGATGATTTTATCAAGGTAAAAAATAGCAAATATATTTGAAGTTTATAATCTATGTTTCTAAAGAGTGTTGTGAGATAGTAACGTCGTATTTAATTCATATGTTCAATAGGTCACAGGAAAAGTTAGAAGATTTTCAAAAAAAAAAGAGATATATACATCTAAATATTCGAAAGATAATTTAGTGTCATATGGGGTATTTACCAATACAGTATCACTCCAATTATCCGAACTCCAATCATCCATATCGATTAAAGAAAAATATTGTTGTATTTTTAATTTCTTTGCTCTAAACTATTCTTAATTATTTGCTGCATTGACTTAACTATAATTACCATAGATCTATTATATCATTAATTTTTTTTATAACTGTATATTGTGAATTTCGTTTTTTCTGAACCGTGTGACATTCCATATGAATGACTAATAATTTGCTTAAAAATATATCCTTTCATGAAAAATTCTATTATTTGGTTATTTGATTATCCGAATCGCGTCCCGCCTCAATAGATTCTGATTCTGTTGCTGATCTATTGCTGAGTAAAAAATACTGGGAATTTTTTTTTTTCATTGTACAATGGATAGATAGCACTTTTGTATTATGTATACGTAAATGAGCTTTTTAATTATCAACACTTTTGTTGGATCGTATGCCAGTCTTACAATTAGTTATTTTGTATGTTTATTTTATATCACTTCTTGTTTTAAATTGATCCAATGATCCAATTTTTATAATCATATAAATAAATATTTACTAAAATTGTGTAACCATGGAGTTCCTTTTCCACGGAAAATACCCCCGATACATCCCAGTCCTTCGTGACTTCCTTTCACGATACGTAAATCGTAAAGACGCTTATAATACTACTCTGTATCTGTGAAAATTGATCCTACCAATATTTTTAAATACAACTCGGGAAGGTATGCACATTTAGCTCGTAAAATCTGAAACTAAATTCATGATACCTACAATATTCTCCCGCAAAATATATCGGCTCATCTCCATTTCAACATTACCATCATCTACCATTATCAACATTCCATTCCATCTAGAATAAAAAATATTAATAATTCATTTGGTTTGTGTTCTGAATCTTACTTTTTGAAACTCGAGGAAACCTCTGAAACTTTATAGTGATAATTGTAATTAAATGCTTTTCATAGTGAAGCGTAGTTCTTCCGTCAACTTCAAACCTCACTTCCGTTCTAATTACATTAATACCTGCGTTGACTTTCCGCAGAAAATGATGAGCAACGGAGGTACTTGGAATTTTGAAGTGTAATGAGAAACTCGCGTTTCCATTCAATGAGTGTAGGAAGGAATTTCCTGTGAACTCACGCGACAACCTACCTTTGACGAACATAAACCGCCATAAATTAGTAACACGAAACCTGATACGATTAAATAATTGAGTAGCTTCCAAATTTTGTTCCATGTTTCGAGAAGCATGAATTCTCGAAATGCACGTCGAGTTCTGTGTAATACAGTTTCTTCGATGGCGCTCACTGTGTATCTTCCTTGCATACTGATATAGTTTTACGAATCTTATACAAAATACACTGTGTGGTATATGCAGACACTATGTGGAATACTATATCATAAGTGTGCAAAGGAAGGAAAAATTAAAAGATGACGTTAAAAAATGATATTTTCGAGTCATGATTTAACATTCAAACAATCAAATATAAAAACACTTTTGATATAATTTTTATCAATATGCTAAATAAAGTCTATAACTTTCTCGACATATATAAGAATTCTTGTTAACTTTCTGTATGTAATAAAATATTCACAATTATGACCTAAACAAATGTTGGAACATTCAGTGGGTGTTTCACCGTTGATTCTCCACATGAAAGAGAAATAACACTGTTACCAATCGTGTATATGTATTAGTAATCTACTTCCAAGGTCATAAAAAGATTGTCCAGAGATATCAGTGGGTGTAGCTCTATATGGAATATCGATTATTAACTTGATAAAGTGATTTAATATATTGAATACGTCGTGACATAGATTGTCATCTCCTTAAGAATAAACTATTTTGCAGAGTTAAGCAATAACATAAAAACAACGCCAAACTGCAACCGTGTTGGGTCTTACAGATTGTTTCGAAAAGAACTTTCAAATATTTTTTTGTTTGCAAATTTGACATAAAGGGTTTTGAAATATCTGTAAATAAATTTTACGCCAGAAACCTGGATAAAAGTTGAAAATTTTCTTTCATTTCTTAAAAAGTGGTTTCACCACTCAACTTTGTCGTAGTAAAACCTCATTGGTGATCCGCACCCTACAAAATCATACAAGTACCAGATATAGTCTCTTCTACAGAACTTTCCTTCTAAAAATTCCAGCCCCTGGACTATTTAACGCAGATAAAATGACTTAAACCCGAAACATGAGTTTTAGATTTAACTGAGTTTTCACCTCTACGTGAAAATGTGATGGGAATGAAGAAACTATATTAAAACATTTTAGACATGCTGTTATTGCTTACACTAAGTTATAACGCAGTTTTTCACAGTACCATAGAAACATTAATTCTCATTTAAAGCCGAAGTGGGTGATCTAGTTATAATACAACGTGTTTAAAAAGAAACATGGCAACTTTGAAAATGATTATAAACTTGTTTAAAAAATGACTCCTGGTTTTGATGTCATTTTATAGAAAATAGATCACGTTTTCTCCTGTGATTGTCACATAGACTTCTTACGACTTCGTTGATGATTTTATAAACTCTCCATATAAAGTCAATTTCTTGCCAAACCCCTTAGTAGCATGTCAGGTGTTGTTAAGGGTTAAAATTCATGCGGTAAGCAAAGGGTACAAGTGCGTTGCGGAATAAACTCGTGAAAAAAAGAACCAAAAGTAAAGTGTATTCTAAAATTGAGCATATTATATTCCCCCAGGGGACTTACATCTAATAAGTACGTGTTTGGCAAACACGGGGCCCCGATCTGAGTCTGGCGTTACTTCCACTTACTTGTGGGAGGCTTCTTCCTTTTTCTTTCCTGACCTCCCTTGGTCACCTCTTGTTCTTTTCGATCCCGACGCCAGGGTATCTTTCATTTTCCTCTTTCTTCTTCTATATTTTTAAAAAATGATATATGTAATATTTTGAGATATGTTGAAATTTCAGTTTTGAGTTGTAATTCAGGAGGGTTTTTGGTGGGTATGGTTGAGTCATTCGGCGAGTCCCACACGCGGGGGGAGTCATGTTGGTTCTCCCTAGGGCGTAACTGCATTTTCCCTACCTGTACAAGTTTTTAGGACTCTAATGACCTCGATGTCGACGAGCCGCAAAGTCCCATTTAAAAAATGTATATTCGATTAATCTCATAAAAATCTAATGATAAATAGTGTAACTAAGTTAAAAATGTAACTTGAAAACTTAAATAAAATGGCTCTAAATATCAAAAATATTTGCTCCCAATCTACAAATAATATTACGTAAAAATCCGAGGCACTTCAAAGCCAACTTACCCGTGTAAACCTCATAGAACAAACTTTTCTTATCGTTCTCAAGACTACACAAATGAAAAAAGTAATAAAATTAATCTCTATTTTTATTTTCAGTGTAGTAAAAGATTTCAATCTGATACACGTGTTCATACATTCAATAATAATCAACCTGTCTCCTGTGAGCGGTATAGTTGGGCACCCTTGTGTTAGGTCAAGGACTCATTTCTCCCCCTGTCATCCCTTCTCCACACCCATCCCCTTACTCTGAAGTCTCTTAGCCGCAGGTAGGTGGATGAGTCGACTCCCGAAGCGCGACGGAGGAATGTTGATTAAAAGTAATTAGTAATGGGAGAGAGCTCACAGAGGCTTGGTTGTCGCTTTGGCTTGCGAAGGTTCGTGGGAGTTCCCAGTTCTCTACGTCGCCGAAAGTGAATGTATCCTGTAATGCAGGTGCAACTCTAGTTTGTCGCTTGGAACATAGATAACGTAGACCGAGTGGGTGCAATGAATGCTGGTCCGTTGGAATAGATTATTTTTATACAGTAACTAACTAATAATTCCGGTTTAGTTCAGGTCATGTGTGACAATATGTAAAGGATAATTGATTCTTAGTAAATGTGTGAATAAATAATTATTTTATTTGCAAATAAATCAAGTATTATTCTTGTTGTATTCCAAAAATCATTTTACTCTTACCAATATTGCAATTCTTTCTTACTTCTCTCATGCTGTGTAAAAGCTGTGAGCTTGTATGAAAAATCCGTTCGCCAATGTTGATTAAAACTTTAAAATAACTTACTGTATCTTCTAATCCTTTTAACAAAATTTACGGATACGGGAAGTCACTTTTGCTGGAAACACATTAAAATATAACGTCTGCAGTACCTAAAGTAACGGCCAATGTGGTTCCTATATATCGGATAAATAATTGTAAAATAATTCATCAAACTTCAATCTTGCCGATCTTCTAAGTGAAATGGTTCTGCTTCTTATGAAAAGATTCTACGTTCTATAACCCTTTCGGTTTTTAAGATCTTAGTCAACAAATGTATTCACAATATTTAAAATTATTAATGCGATTTAATGCCACATATTCTGCTGTGTGTTTGTCATTTAACTAAAATTAGTTAAGCGAAAATTTCTGTAACAGATGGTGTTGGTGTCTCTAGTTGGTTAATTTCTCTCAACAACAATATTAATTAATGATTACGACTTAAACATTTAAGAGTAGTTATATTTGAGTCCGAACCGCGAAAGAACAAAAGAATAATTCTCTCGTTGATCAACAGATAACATCATGTCCAGAGAATATATTTCAATGTCAACTGGCATGAAATGAACAAATTAATTGATAACTAACTGTCAAAATTAAGAATAACTCATTAATCAATTCAGTTGTTGGTAGAAGTTAGTAGTATTTTGTACTTGATACTAATTAAATACAAATTCCACAAGAATTTCAACTATATTACTCAGGAAAAATTGCAGAATTAGTGGTTTTTAGTAACGAATGACTCTGAAAACACATTAAGAAAGAATTGTAATAACTTTATAATAATTTAAGAACGATAGAAATGCAATAACTAAAATAAAGTGTACGGGTCTCACAGATTCTTTGAGGGGCATAAATCCTTTCTATGTCTTAGTGATGCCATAACAGTCAATAAACAGTCTTATAGACAGTGCTCTTAACGTTTTGACAGAAAGTGAAACAATCAATACTTTTTCAAATGTCAAATATATGTAGATAACCAGATTTATTAAAGTTATTATCTTATACGAGAATATTTCATCGTATTTGGTTCCAGTAGGTATTTAGGCCGGTTATAGGCCGGATATCCGGTTTGATTAACATGGGGCCGGAAATCCGGTTGGTCTAAGGATGTGGTCAGATAAGACCGGATGTGGTCAGATAAGACCGGATGTTGTGGTCAGATAAGAGCTTATCACCGGATGTTGTGGTTTTGATAAGAGCTTATCACCGGATGTTGCGGTCTGATAAGACCGTATCANGCCTGGGAATGGTGGTTCTAATTGCCGATGAAACGTAGAGTATTTTAAAAACGATAATATGTCTCTAATGACAATGACGTTGGCGAGCCCTAAAGTCTCAAGAAAGAAAATGATAACACGGCTTAACAATCCGAAAAAAGTTTAATTATTGACAATGATCATAACCGTGAAAGCTTGCATCAGTATAAAACAGACTGTACTGGAGTTGTCTCTTATACACATCTAGATGTGTATAAGAGACAGNCATACCGGCTGCCCCTCTAGATTACCTGTTATTTTTAACTTTTAATATTGTTATTACTTCATGGAGCTATGTTTGTAATAGATTTAAGTCAGACTAGCTGAACCCCAGCAAATAATTGACACAAACAGGAAAATATAATAAAGTTCTAATTCTAATCTTGACAAAAACACTTCGGATGAATAAGTCACAAAATGGGTCTGCCCAAAATCACTTAACATATTCGAGGGGAAGCAGCTTGTGCCACAATGTAATTATGTTTCATAATCCGCATTATTTTGACAAATTTCAAAGTCCTCACAAATAGTAAAAATTTCGCGTATGTGATAAATTATGTATGTATCGTCATTTACCATTCAATGATCTCACGTGACAGCACAAATGAGAGATCGTTTTAGAATTGAAGACAATTTGATATTAACTTGTAATTTAAAGCGATTATGAAATAAATATTACTTAGTTAAAATTAACGATTAAGCTAAAACAAACGTCCAAAGAATGACCTTTGTAATAATCCCGCATATGTGTCGATTAGTTCAGTGTGACGGGTGACAAAGCTAGTTAAGAAAACAATATTTTAGAAATAACATACAGCAACTATGTGTGAAGAGACTCCAAAATACACACAATTGAAGGTTTTCGCTATATTCCAAGTGATAATACGAATTCGCTGAGACTATGTACCTATTTGCCTAGCGCCTCTTTCCACTCGCCTTCGAACCATACTTTTCCAATACAGTGAAATGTCAATTATCTTATAGAATATCAAAATAGAAAATATCAACGCAAAATAGTAAAACCATGTGAAAGAATTCCAAGATTCAAAAGAGGTCGGAGTAATCGCTCTCTGAAAAGATATTCACAAACCCAATTTTACTCCTGCAATCTTTAGAATGTGAAGTTCCCAGGTAAACCGCGAACACTTCGTTTAATTACGAACATTCTTGTGGCGGGTGACATTCCCTTGACCGCGTAGCGGAATGTATGCGTATTAGTAAGGAGAATTAACGTGATGTCAAAGAAAATGTCCTAGATCTCTTTCAAGTTGAGCAAAGTAAAGGATGAGTTAGAACATGTATGTGACAAACATTTTGATAAGTGGCAAAGAGTTCTGATGGTTTCATCTTCGAAGAAGAACTTTTTATAAAAATGGCACATAAAAATTGAGGAACTAATTCGAAATACGTACCATAGAATGGGGAGAATTATGTTAGATTTTAATATTTTTTGTTCGTTACGTTCTCAAATTTTTATTAACATACATAACATATTATCATACAAGTAAGTTCAAAGTGGAGACAAATTTCTCACGTATTTATTGTACTTATCGTTTTGTTGTTTTTGTTCGTTTATACATAATTCATTTTATCACGTTCCCTGTACTCTGAAATCAGAGTGAATAGGAGTACATGTAATTAACGCTGTACGTCCCTTTCTGTAGACTTGTTGGGGTGGATAGATTTCCTAACTTTTTTGACAATAAAAAGTGGATTCTTAGAATGTAGTTAATGCCAGATTTCTTTTTACAAAATTGCAAATGACTTATACGTATTACTTTACTACAACCTATAGTAATCACGAAATCATGAATCATATACATCAGAGTCATTCCGATATTACTTATTTTTCCTGTTCTATAAAATTAAGAAAGAGTATGTTTAAACTTTCATAAAATATATCCAATAAAATAATAACATAAAACAATAATAAAAATATTATTATAAATTGTTTTGTGGTTTCAAATTAAAATAACTTGTTACAATAAAAATTTCTTTCTTAACATTATCACTAATGAACCCGTCATGTATGCACAATCCATTCAAATGTATCCAATTATTACTTATTCCTCTATTCATCTATTACTTATTCATCTTATTCAATTATTACAATTATTACTTATTTATCAAACCAAAATATATTTAAGGAACTAATTTATTCCAAATGAGTTCTTTTGTGTGAAGTAAAGATAGTAGATTTAGGAGACAGAGTACTGTCATACAATAATGTTTGAAATTTGTGAGAGAGATGTGACTCAGAATAAATTGAGAATTGAAGTAAGTAGCTTAAAAAAATAAATTAATAGTGAATGAGTAAACTTCTAGAAATGGAAAAATTAATAGAATTTTTTATATTTATGGTTTTTTTTACTCGCTAAATTGATGAAAATCAACATTCCATAAATTTCAAACACATTCTCAAAGACATAAAATGTTGTAAATTATTTATTTACTTAATCTTAAAATTATTTTTCTTAAAATAATTTTTTGTCTCGGTAAATTTTCAAAGCTTCTGAATACAACTTATGTTCATATAGAATAGTGCTTTTATCTAAAAAAAATAACGGTATGTGTTTTAGCAAAACATCCCGGGATTTGATGCTACGAGAAAAAACCTGTACAAGCTACTCGAGGAACTACCTAATGGAAAGATAATGTCCTCGTAAAGACTTTGAACCTTCAAAGAGTTTATAACACGGATGTTAGTGTTGGAAATTAAGGGATATACCAATTCAGTAAAAGGATACATGCTAAAGTAAACATGGAAAATTATGATATGGAAATTGATAGGATATGGAAACAGTGGAGATAATTATTAAATAAATAAATATATGCTATATTCAAAACACAAACGCTGGGTAAGTTTAAACACTGAATCTAGATTTTTTCTCAAGTTTATGAATAAAATATTATTTGAATACAAGTAAATATCTAAAGAAAGACGTCCACTACTCATAAAACCCTCTATAAAAGTTCAAAATATATAATTTGGTTCTATATTATATTGTCTTATATTTCACTTCTGAAGAAGATACTGTTTCTTCCGGCAGATGTTTTTCACGTGGAAAGAAGGTTTGATGAAAATTTATTTGAGCAAATTCCCAACTTTTGTAACGTGTACTTCTCGTGTTCATCAAGTCTACTGGTTAAGAATAGTGGGATAATGAGGAAGGTAATGATCTAAAAAAACTGAAGAAGTATGAGTTGTCAGTCGAACGTATGCTTGCACAATGTAGTATTCAAAACCAGAATTTTTGATATTATTGCTCATTCAGCTTCCTATTTTGTTTTTACTTATTCCTAAATTTTTGAATGTTGTTCCTGTATTTACTAATGAAATGATCCTTTAGGAAAAAAAGAAAGAGTATTTTTGTTGGTTTTGAATTTGTTTTTCACAATATTTATCATTCATTTAATATTTACCATTACCCAAAAATATGGATTTGTCGTACAAGATAATCTGAATTGAGTCTTTTTTGTCATAGGCAATTATCCTTCGTGTAAACCTATTACTATTTTATTTTGTCTGAGTCAACTGATTAATGCGCGAATTTTCGTCTCTATATATCGTTCAAATGAAGCTGTAGTTATTGATTCTATTGAGTCTGACTGACATTGATATAAACAAATATGTGTTAGAAAAAACTTCTCCGGTGTCATCGGTCATTACATTTGAGTTTGATTGGTCCCATTACTCATGACAATAATATCTATCGATATTCAATATTTCCTCTCAAAATCCTGATAGTACTTGTCAAATCAGCAATATATATCATTTGAGTTAAATCCTATGTGATGTGAGCATTCACTAATCATTCCTGTCTGAAACTTCTGGATGTGACAGCAGTTTCATCAGGCTGACAAGAAGTTGATTTCTTTATTTTGTATGAAATCAATCGTAACAGGGATTTGTCTTCATTCCTATTCTACATTTACTCTTCCTATCAAGAGATTTAAAAAACAAGTTTTGATATAAATTGATTTTGTAATTTCATAGTAACCTTAGCAAAAAAAGATCTACATAGAAATATTGTAAAACTGAAATGAATAAATCTTTGGAATATAATATATTGAAATGAAATAAAGTAAAATATATATGTTCCTACTTAATTTCAGTTTATCTATCAATCTCATACTTAATAGTAAAAGTAATGGTAAAATATTAATATATGTATTAATCTTTTATTTTTAATTGAATAAATTTTGCCGTAATCTTTTATTCACTGAGATAATAAAAACTTTTAATATTATAATTCAAACCAATTTTACCCAACAAATAATTAATTGTGATTGGATTACTACCCTAGTGTCTATACCTAAAGAAATAACTCATCATGCAGAAAATTTTTGTCGTGTGCTTATTGGTCGGAACAATGAAATGATCATATTTTACTAAAATCTCCATTTCCCAATGATTTTATATTTAATTTCGTGAACATAGTTTCTGTTATTGTCATCAAAATTCATTCACATTCCTTTAATTTACCTGACATCCTTGGGGGGAATGGGTTCCACTTGCTACTAAAAACCTTCACCAGTGTCACTTTCCAAGTTACTCTCCTACATTGTAAGAGACGGGCATTGAGCTTTTTTTCCGTTTGCAGTGTGCGCTTCAAACTCCACAGTACATTCTTATTAAGATAGTCGTTTAAAGAGTTCGTTCTGAAACAAATTAAAAGTAATAATTTTTCCAGGTAGTAAATAGAAAAAAAGTACAAAACAAATTTAATATATCCGTAAGTTGAATTCTAAAATAATGTAGAAATATAGAAATGTAGTTTTCGGAATAGAATAAAAAATCTTTAATATATGATGTTGTACCTTTATAGCAAATTTGTTGGATAAAAATCTTTCTTAAACTTCTGAAAAACATTTCAAATTCTATTCTCAAGTAAACATGAATGAAACTGTGACCCTATCATTCGTTACCAATAAGATAACCGAATCTTAACCAATACTGTCATGTATAACATAGCCTTTTATTGCAATATCGTTCATCTTTAATACTTTAATTTACAAACATTTTTTCACTTCTTTGTCATATAATAACAATGATCATTAATATAGTAGTATTTTCTATAGATGCTTTCGTTGTTCTGTGAAGTGGATAATTATCTGTCAACATAAGTTTAATTTTTTGTGTTTTTTAAGTTCAATTTCAATAGGGCACCTTATTTACAAAAAAAAATATTTATGTACAAATGTGTGACGAGGCTTTTTTGTCTGTACACTTTTAAAATGCCCCTTAAGTAGAGTCGTGGGCTGTGCATAATGGTATTCACTCACATTGAATGGATAGTTGCAGTTTCAATTTTGTCAATCTTTGTTTTTGAACTTAAAATGATTGTAATTTTATTTACTTGTGATTTGTATCGTAATAGTATTTTTTGGCATCCTTTAGTGCTTCTTTATTATTGTTTTATTTAGTTGTAAAATATCTTTTAAGTATACTGCAACTATCGATTAATTGAGCACCATTGGGAACCACGGGAAACCAACGGTCAGGAGACGAATATATACAGTTATTATAAACATATTTACAAACGATACTTAAATAAGAGAAATAAATTATAATGTAAAATATAAAAGTTTTGCCATAGAGATAAAGATTAAAATAAAACTCAATTATTTACAATACTAAAAAACATATAATTGACTTTGTGCCTTGGAATGTTCTTTAAGTTTTTCATTTTACAAAATACAAAGAAATGTTTGTGGCATGTTATATGATAATTTTTCAGTTCCTTTATTCTGGATTTGAACTGAAGATGTAATTACAATAATTACAATGTTTAATATTTTAAATATTTGTAAATGCATACACTGTAAATGTATATCCATGTTTCGATGGAAAGAAGATAAGGTCCCATGTCTTATACGACGTCCAAAAATAAAGGTATCATAATAATACGCAGTGTTGTATCAATGTTATACTATTCAGTGTGAGAGGTCCTTGCAGAGGTAAGACGTATGCTTATAATCATACAATATGTACTAAATGGAAAGAATTTGAATTTCATGAGAGTGATATGTCAATAAGTTAATTAGTTTTAACTATCGATTTATAAATTTACATGTGAAACCAAATATGTATTTTGAAAGATATTTTAAACATCCCTGGTTTTTCTGGTGAAAAAACAAAACTTATTTTGGGGACTGAATGTGGCCGACATAAGAAAGTGGTAACAACGAAAGTGATGTTCAAGGTTATTGTATCAATATCGAGATGAACAAATAGTACCCTCAATTGAATGTGAAATAAATATTATGCTAAATTGAATTTGAATAGCGCGTAGTGAGACTGAGGTGTTTCGCGTTGCGTGTATCAGAAGCAACTACTTCGTCTACTTCGCCCGTGACGCGAGATCTCCAATTAAAGGGAAGCAACTCCTTCCTCCTAACTCCTTACGCAGCGCATTACAGACTTTCTCTCACCAACCATCGTTTTGTCAACAAGTCGTCCCAAACTTTAAGGTCAGTACGCGCACTTTAAAACTTACTGTTAGGACAAGGGTGTAATCGTAGCACGAAGTATGAGGTGTTGTATGAATCCCAGTGTTTTAAAGACTTTCATGTATCAGTTTTATAGAATTCCCAAGTAAGCATTTAGCTTATGAACTGAATTTTAGCAAGCTACGTTACTCGAGAAAATTTCAAATTTCGATTACTAGCCACCAAGCATAAGGAGTGAAGAAAGAAGACGTGTTTGAGGTAAACGAACTGCGTGTACGACGTATTTTTCTCGATATGTGTCGCGAGGAACTTTTACCTGTGGGAGGCGTCGTATCGCGACTTAGAAGTTTTCGCGAACGATTGTGTTAAAACGTTTTGAGTCTTGTATTCTCAACGTGCTAAAGACTTGTTAATTTATGAAGTGTATTTTCATGTGATAAATAATTGACTCCAATCAATGATCTGATGTAATTAATTTTGGGTTCTTTCATGAATCAGACCAGTCGATTGATTGTTTTCTTTGAATGAATGTTTTGTTAACGAGATATTATTTTGTATTCCACAATCAACCATCTTTTCCTTCTTCAATTTAAGTTATTTTATTCATGAGTTTTATTACCACTTGTTAGTTGTTGAGGAATATTATATACAGGAGTTATTCAAGTTAGCAGCACCACCAACTTGGAAATTTGTTTAAAATAATTTTATTTTTTTGTAATTAAGTTTCAGGGAGTCTGAGTATTAGTAAGTGTGAGAGGGCAGGCGAAAATTATTTTGTATAACTGTTTTAACCTTACCGCTTCAGTAGGACGTCTCTCAGGCCCTAAATTAATAAACAGATTTTTTGTAATTTATAATCCACCGACTTGAGTCAGTGTGGTTATTCTGGGAGTAGTCATTTGCTGCCCAATGCAAATTTCGTTGCTGCACTCAAGTTACCCTGTGAGTTATTCTAGGGCGAAATCACGTCAGTGACGATCGTAGTTTTGGTTATTCAACCTACCACGTATTCTGCGCATAAGGTCACGCATAAGGGGTGACCAAAGATGCATCACAATATGCATTTGATATTAGTATAACAAAAATTCACTTAAATATCATGAAACTTTTTAACCGACCCAATTAAGAAGAAAATTTGGAAAATATTTTATTTTCTTCTTTACTAAAGGAAATTGTAGCACAATTAGAATGAAATCACTGAAATATCTGAAATTTGCAGAAATTAATATAATTACGTATATTAATTTTGGAATAATTATAATAATAATATTATAAAAGGAATAATTGTTAATGGTGAAATACATTACATTTCATAGAGAAAATACGTATTTTCCAAAATTATTTAAACCACGAACAAATCAGAAGATTAGTTTATTTCGTAGGAAAATTTGTGTAGTATTTTTACATCACTTTTATCTATTATATCATCGGAAATTTATTTACTTTTTCCGAGTTGCGATGTATTAATCATGAAGCCGTTGCACTCGGCCACCATTATTTTGCACGTCCTTCTGTGTTTAAAACGACTCAAGTGAGTTCCTGCATAAAGTTGATACTAAACTATTCTATAGTTTATACAAATACAATCGTGTTTTTTCCTCATTGTAATTTATAATAATTATTCCCATTGTCCTCAAAGTTTGTTCAGACAATTGCTTCATCTCCCCGTATCTGTTGCCATCAGTCGCATCTCATTCAAACTTTTACTAGTCTCTTTTAAAATGGATCTTCCCTAGCTCATCTTTGGGCGTCCCCGTTTTCTGGACCCTTGAGGGATCCTCACCAAGGCATTTTTTGATGTTTTTTTAATCATATTTTCTAAGTATGTGCCTAATCCTACCAAACGTACGCTTGCAGATTTTTTGTCTATATCATTCTGTCCTGTTTTTTACTACAGTTGTTAATTGGAAATAACGCACTATCACAATATTTTTAAGATGTATTGTAGACATCTATTTATGAAACTTTTAGACTTCCTTTTTATTTCTATGTTGAACAACCAAGTTTAGTAACTGTACAGCAAAACTTATTTGATTCCAGTACCAATATTTTAATCTTTTTTATGCTTATATTGTTCGACAGTGAAGTTCCCCTAGTCCTGAAATGTGCGCATTGCTTCCTTAATTCTGGTGTAAAGTCTACTAGAATAATTCATAATATCGTGGTATAAAACATTTATAACCTTATATTTAAAGAAAACAATTATACTTCTCAGTGATCTGACTGACTTGGTGCTAGTCCTATCTTAATCACTTACGTTGTGTTATAATACTTGACAAAAAACAGGGAAGGAAAATATTTTTCCTATGGCCACATCTGCAGAGCGCCGCAGTGGCGCGTTGACACAGCAGCGAGGCAATAGTGTTGGCGAAGACAAGAAAGGAAAGCGGTGTCTGTGGCGGGAGGGGGGGTGGTGGAGGAGGAGGGGGACAGGCGACCACAGCCGAGTGGCAGCTGCGGCGACGAGTCGTTGCGGGTCGCTGAACCCCAGCGACGTTCACCGCCACGCTGCCACCGCTGTCTGTTGTTTACGCCTGTACGGTCCGCAACCAACCCAACACCCCACATACGCGGATCGTCCTAGAGCACAACCGTAGGAGTAGAATTTTGGACTGGAGAATAAAATCGAAACAGAGCACACCAATTATTTCCGTTTTTATGTACTCATTGTTACTACCACTTTATATAATTATTGATTTTTTTCCATTTATTTTGGTCACTGCATTCCTGACCATCTCGTCTCCAGACAGTGTCAATACGAACCTCCTCCCCCCCCCCCCCCACACACACACACACACACAAAGAATCAACAACAACAAAAAAAGAGAGAGAGAGACTCACTTGTGTCGAATTTTCTTCCTTCATTTTTTAATTCTTGATCGTTAATGTAAGTGAAAAATAGTTAGGTTTAACTACTTGATATGAATTAAACATATCTTATATTATTATAAAGGTAAACTTGCGCGACCGTAGTCAATCAACAGAGCAACTTAGGTCTGATCGACTGTCATTGCCCTTAAGAAGTCTTCAGCAAGATAGCAGAAACGTTTTGTATACTTAGACGCGGTTTTCTACAGTAAACCGCAGTATATATTTTCTAAATTTAGTTTAAAAAGTTAGAAAAAAAATTTGACTTTGAGACGTATCAACTCTGATAATAAGATTAATCACTTGGAGATCTGAACGCTACGTTACCCGGGGAAATTTTTCTAGGAACGAAATGTCCTTCCTTCCTGTGCATAGCTCAGATGGCAGATTTAATAGTAAGAATAGCTATAGATTTCCCTGTTTTTGTTCATGCAATGCATATGTTACCCTGTTCTCGCGTCGTGGACAACTGGGATATCATTGGTACAAACTTCCATGTGAACACTTTCCTCAAAGGAATGTGTTCATGTAACAATTGAATCCATCTTCTACAAAACAATTTCATTCGATAAAAAATGGGGAAAGATTTACAAAAAATCAAGACAAAAATCAAAACAAGAAATTGACAAACTTGTAAGAGCGTGGCAAGTACCCTGTGACAAAGCACACAAAATAAGAAGTACATACGAAAAATTTTTTTTCCACTAAGAGATGTTGGAAATAGTGACTGGAAATACTTAATTTTGGGAATATAAATCTTGAATGGAAAAAAAGCAAAGGAGACTTATGTATGCGAGAACGGGGTCTGCCACAAATGTTCTGCGAGAATGTTCTACGACCAGGAAAGAAAGGACAATTGTCAGAAATAAAGGAGTAAAGGAATATAAGAAATGAAAGAATTCACGAATAATGAGCAATAAGTGATAATTTGATGAATTTACTGATTACATGATGAACGTATCCGCTGTATGACGTAAGGAAATGAAAATGATATAAGAAGATGCCCACTTCCCCGTGGAAGGAACGGCATATCAAGGAAGTAGGGGTAGTATGTTGAATAAATATAACGTTGTCTTCTAATTGTTTCTTTACAGTCTTCGCTGAGGAAAAAACATTTGTATAAAGTTTCGCCCCTCGGAATATTATCAATCAAATAATATTTCGCATTGATTTCATTACTGTTCTAAACAAAAATATCCTTGTTTTCTCATTTCTGGATAAATAATAAATATTTCCAATGTAGACATCAAAACTTAAAACATTCCCAAGGGATTCGACGTTTTATTACAGATGTTACATTCTCACAATATTGTCTCCCTCTTTCCCCGTTTTAGTTTATTTGTTCCACCTTCCAGATCTAGGGAATGAACTTTCCTCTGCCGCAACCGACACCACTCACCCAGTGGCAGCAAGTGTCACAGCCCAAAGGGCAGCCGCAGCAGCAAGGTCTAGAAATAAGCATGAGAAAATTCATCAAAAAATTTATCATGAGGTAATTCCCTATTGATAATATTCTCGTACATTATCATATCAATATAGTGACATTTGAAATGATCTTCTTCCTGAAATATTTTATGTCAACACAACGTTTCATTAAGTTACTTATTTTATCTGTACGTTCACATGACAACAAATTTATTTCAAATATTACTAGATGAGGTGAACCAATTTTCTATTTCAATTTCTATCCATTCTTCTTGTGCCAAAGAAATTGTCGAACTTTACACTACATGAGTCAATGAGCACACTTTATGACCTATTGTGGGACAGTTTTGTCTTTTGTTTTTGAAATAAGTGCTTATTTGAGGTGTGGTGCGCATGTCTAAGTTGCCTCCCTTCCTGTCTCTGGTTTTCTCAAGTCACCTATTCTATTCCTTCTAAATGTGCAGAACTTCGTACATCATTTCAGAACTGTAAAACCATACTGAAAAATTTCCTTCTTCGTGACACACGTTAAAGTAGAAAATTGTTTATCTCATACGGAAAATAAAACTCATGTATCTTTTAGAAATGTGAAGACCTGTATGATACCACGTTCATGATGCATGAAAAATTATATTATTATAACGAGAATACACACCGGCTTTGATGCAGCATATTCTATAAATATACATTCTTCCAGTCCAACACATTTCATTTGATTAGTCATAGAATTTTGTTCTGGAAACTTACATATTTCTGGATGCGTTCTGTAAGATCCACAGATTAAATACACTTTAATCAGTTTTGAAACTTCAAGTTTGTTTGATGAACTGGTGTAATATTTTCATTATGTTTTCAATTTTAATGTATTATTTATCTTTATGATAAAATAATTGTCATATGTATTACTGCATTAGATATTGGGCATTTTATTATTTATTCGGAATAATTCTGTTACTTGCGAGGTAATTCTTAGAACAATTCTTAATTTATGTTGTTTTCAACAGCAGAAATATTACTTACGCACAACCGCAGTATCCCATTGTTGCTTTTAGGATTTACTGGTAGTTCTTTTCTGAAAGATAATAGATTAAGGAATGAAGGATAACGTTAGATAAAATTTTAAAATTTTATTTAAGACATAGTATTAGTCACATTGGTTTAATCAGTATGTAAGTAAGTTTAAAGTTTTTCAAATTCTATATCAAATAGTACTTTAACAGGTGTTTGAACACTCAACTACCATTCCTCAGCAATACAATTTCTCCAAAGATTGTATTTAGGGTATTGCGCTTAATGTTATTAAAATGTGTGGACTAATAAAATCATAAGACAGTAGAAGCAGCAAGATTCCAGGAAAGCTTCGATGTCATCTTATGTAAAGACAATTAGTATGTTAATTAGTGAAACATAAGTTTTATAATTATACAAATATAAATATGAAAGGTAAATAATATAAACATTCTTCGTTGCTTCTCATATTTACTGTCTTATTTTCTCAACTCTACCGAAGTAGTCCGAGTAATTTGAGATTTATACTCCGAGAAATTGCAGTATTAGCTTTTGAAAGTGTTTCTTTATGGAAACCTTTGTCGTTTCTTTATAGACTTTGCAGAAATTATCTCAGGAATGTGTTCAAAACAGTCCTAAACCTCTACATTCTGAAATTATTCAACCTTTTACTTTCTGAAATTGGTCTAATTATTTATATAAATAATTTTAGTATAAATTGAAGTATTTGAAAATCAAATCATAATAAAAGAATTGCTTTATACGACCTTCTAATGGTTCATTATAATAAAAATTAAAACTATTTTTAAATGATATTTGATCACTAAATTTTTACCAATCGAAGAAAAGATGTAACAGAAATTACATTACTTATGAGAAATAGAAACTTACCAGAAAATTTTATATTTTTGTAGATGTTTATGATTTATGGGGGTAATGTGAGTGACGTCTCAGCTCCTTTCCCTTTCAAGTATGTTTGTTTTATCNTATGATTTATGGGGGTAATGTGAGTGACGTCTCAGCTCCTTTCCCTTTCAAGTATGTTTGTTTTATCTCCTTAGAAACGCATAAGTGTTTAGGGGGCTTTTTCGTGTTTTGACCATATTCTACTGTCATATTTTTTTGTACTTTACTATGAAATATCTTCCAATCTCTCCAAAAATTCTTTATTTAAGTTATCCCTCTTCAAATTTAACAGAGAAAACATCTCAAATTTTATTTCGAATAAAAATTTACTAATTTGGAAACATCTTGGATATTACAATCACTGATGAGCAAAATAAATTTTTGTAGGCAACAGTAAAGTCAGTATAATTGTAGTTTTATTTGTAAACATTTGATATAATACGAATGTATTTCAAGAATGATTTTATGACCATTCGCTTTACGTCAGTTTTCTTGAACTATTCATAGATGTTAGTCATTATTTTAGCCACGTTCTTAATATGTCCTTCAGAAGAAATTGTCCTCAACTACGACGACTTATGAGATATTATAACGAAGGTTATTAAATCACACATCTTAATTTACCGCTACATTATTGCTCTCACATAATCCTACATTATTTTTCATGCTTTGAAATAAATATTTTGTGTAATAAATAAATAAATTTATTGTCAAAAAAAAAAATATTTTGCAAAATATTTTGTGTAAAACGTTATTTGACCAGAGCTGCTTCATTATGAAGTAATGCGTTTTAAAATAACGCAAAGCGATTGTTTCGATACAAAGAACGATAAATTTAAAGTTCACCTGGCTCTAGTTAATACTACGAATATGAGACACTCATACAAGAACGTGACTAGTTTATGTGAACATATGGATCAGATTGATAATACGTACCATCCCCTTAATAAAAAATCCACTTAACGTTTATCTAGATTAGATATCTGCGTGTTCTATTATAATTAGAATAGTATAGAACGTTATTACTGCAATTGAGTTTTCACTCGGTGGCAGCATAAACTACACAAACAAATCACATGACAGAATGGTACAATCAGAAAACAGACCACAAAATTTTCTCACTTAAAATAAACATACAATATAAAATACACATATATACGTACATAACAAATAAGCACCTAGAAATAAAAGCAGTATAAAAGGAATAAACATGGAAAAGGTATAATAAACAATAAAAATCAATGAAAATCAGGAATTCATATTTTCTTAATCACTTTATATTCTCTTTTCCCCGTAAATTATGTAATTTAAGAGAGGTTGCTGAACCCGACAGCGTCCCCAAGACGTCTGCTGCTAAATTGATCCAATCAATCTCTGATTCATCTATTAAAATACGAGTTATTTCCTATGCCTGTTTTTGTCTCCTTTCCCTAATTAAAAAAAAGAAGATAATTTCTATTCAATCTAGTCGGTTTTTCAAACCGCGCCTTAACGTCCCGCCATGCAGATTCGTCTTTAAGTGCACTGAATAGACGTCCAATCGTTCTCTTCTTTTCCCTATTTTCATGTGACTTTTTGAATTGGTGCCCGTTATGGTGAAACAACCGGAGAAGACGTCTTCTGATCCGCGTCCACATCGCTAAGTAACACTGTAATCGAACCACGCCGAACGAACGTGAACGAACAGGAACAGAAACGTACGTTGGCTGCTTTCCCAACAACTTAATAACAAGCGCTATTTTCAGCGTTTTGTTGTGGTTTGTTTATATCGTAGTAAAATTTATTTTGGTAAACATAACTAATGCCGAAACCTTTTATAAAAATTTTTTTAAACTCAAAGTGAAGTTTCGAAAATTATGAATCAAAATTTTCAATTGTCATATTACCTGCAATTCCTCAATGTAATATTCTTCACCATTTTAGTAAGTTGGAGGGAAGAAAGAAGTAATGTGATTTGTAAGAAAATATTATATCATTTTCACTAAAATATTTGGGATTTCTTCTATTCGACTAATGACGGAATGCTCAGATCAAACAAGAATTGAGCATCAAATATCACTTATTCTAATGCTGCAAATTTCACCTTTTAATCGTTCGGAAACATTACACCAACGGGACGAAACAATACATCCAATTTTTCCCAACAACAGATTATATATATAACGAGTGTAAATAATAGGTGCATGAAAAAACACATTATTTAAAAAATATATATCACAAAGTAATGAACAGTAACTAACATTTTCGTCCGGCTCAAAGCCAATAACATAAATTCTTAGTGTTTTTATGAGAGATTTGAAAGTAAAATAAATATTTTGCCTTAGAGCCCTTGATCGGAATTGATGGGATGGTCCCTTGCTTGCTTCCGGAGAGTAAATTAGTTTATTGTCCTCCACGTGGTCATACGCAGTTTGTACTTTTTTTGACAATAAAATTTATTATTATTATTAAATTTATTTTTATTATTCAGAATATTAATTTACATTACCTCTGCTTCATCCATGTTAAATAATATTCAAGGTTCTTGATATAGTAAACAAATGTGTGATTTTTAACAAATGTAGCAGATACAAATTATTTTACAGCTATACCGAACTTTCAAGCGAAATACTGCAAATGCGGATGTAATGCATACTAATTGTACTTCAAGCTAAATTTAAGTTAAATTCTTGGACCAGTTTTTAAAAGTATTCAAATATGTACTTTGACCTTCTTGTGAAGTGCCCTTTGTGTTCAAGTAAAAAGAAAATTTAAAGCATGTGCATATGTCAGAAGTAAATTCTACCCTGAATACGAAAAATTATTTAAAAAAACTTTTCTATTTAGTTAGGAGTGCTTCGCATAGACAGAAGGACGCACATGACGGAGGGACGGACAGAATACTAAAATCGAACAACCGGATGAAAGCCATGTGGAATATTGTTAAAAATTACACGTCAACTTCTGAAAATCGCGAAGAAAATATTTCTTTACTAAACGATGGCAAAATAGTAACAAATCATCAGGACATCGCAAATTTGTTTAATTCTCACTTCTCAGAAGTTGGTAAAATAACGAACTCAACATATCCAAATCAATGTCCTCCAATTATATCCACCCACATACCCAATTCTATGTTCGCTTCCGAAAATAACGCCAGTGAAGTCATGAGAATCATCAGCTCATTAAAAAACAAATTTTCAACAGGCGTAGATGATATACCCAAGTTTATTGTTAAATTTTCGTCCCATGCTATATTAAATCCACTCATAAATATTTTTAATAGTTCTTTATCGGAAGGGGTGTTTCCTAAAATATTTAAGACAGCTAAAGTGAAACCTTTACACAAGAAAGGAAACAAACTTAATATTGGAAATTACCAACCATTATCTCTACTACCCACTTCAAAAATCCTAGAAAAATTATTCTATAAACGTCTTCTTGTTTTTTTATCAAAAAATTACATTCTCTCTGACGATCAACACGGTTTTAAGAAATCCTTTTCCACTACAAGCGCCAATTTTTCCTTCTTAAACGATGTTACCACATCTCTAGACAGTGGAGAAAATCCTCAGGGTGTTTTTCTTGACTTATCCAAAGC
>NNCF01127665.1:34565-45014 GCA_002313205.1 Laupala kohalensis
CCACTTACTTGCGGAGTACCCCAAGGATCAATTCTCGGCCCTATACTCTTTTGATTGTATGTGAACGAAATGTCATCATCCACATCAGATTGCAAAATGGTTCATTTTGCTGATGACACTAATTTACTGTGTAAGCACGCCAATGCTCAAAAAGTATTGTCTAACCTTTCGACTTGGTTCCATGCAAATCGTCTCATTGCAAACACTGACAAGACAGTGTCTATGTCATTTCACAATAGTATCACAAAATCTTTACCCCAGGTTTCTCTTTCTTTAAACGGAACACAATTAAAAACTGTTACGAATACAAAATTCTTAGGTCTTCATATTCAAGACAACCTCAAAAGGAATTGTCACATTGACAATCTTAATTCCCAATTAAGTAATTTGTGTTACGCATTCCGAATGTTACTTAACGCAGTTAGTCCACGTATTTCCAGTTGCGTTTTTTTTTTGCAAACGTGTACTCCCATTTACATTACGGCATTACCTTCTTGGGCAATTCCGGTCAGAGTATTCAAATTTTCAGAATTCAGAAGAGGTTAGTTCGGATAATTTGTAATTCTCACACCCGAAACTCTTGTAAACCTTTATTCAAGGAATTAAATATATTAACACTTCCCTGCATTTATAATTATTAAAAACGGACTTGTTTGTTAAGACCGAATTACTGAAGTGCCACCATTGCTTTATACGAAACAGTCTCGTTCACGAACACAATACTCGCAATAGGAATAATATTCTTCGGCCTAGAGTGTCAACCACTCTTTGCCAAAAAGGAGCGCATCATTCGGGAATCGTTCTATATAATTCCCTGCCCAAGAATATAAAAGATATTATGAAATTGAATATCTTCAAATCCGCGGTTAAAAACTACCTCCTGCACCAGTGCTTCTACACTGTAAAAGAATTTATTGATTTTAATAAAAGTTAAATCCGTCTTGTACTTTATCACGCCATTGCTGTAGCACTTTTTAAATAACTTATAACAATCTCGAAAACTATTTTCTTGCATGATTTTGTTGTGTCTTATGATTTATATTAATTTAGTTTTATGTGTACTCAACTTTGGCACGGTTGTGTGCATTAATTCTGTTGCCCCATCCAGACCCGGATTTTTCTCCGTTTTTCCTTTGGGTAGAGGCGGATTTCTTATACAGGTCTTCCACATCAATGCTTCCACATCTAGGCTTTGTCTAGGGGCGTGTTTGTTGTAACAATAAATCGTGAATTTAGTGAGTTTTTTTTCAACTCTTATGATTTTTACTCAGAATAATCTATAGTTCGATAATAACTTGTACATGTAAATTTACAAACATATTTGCGTTAAATTACGAATAATCGATAGTTAAATTACAAACATATTGACATTCTATTATTATTATTATAACTCGAAGCTAACTTTTCATCTTATCTAAGAACTTTTGCTGAAATTTTTTAATCCGCCTCTGCCTTAGAGCCTTTGATCGGAATTGATGGGATGGTCCTTTGCTTGCTTCCGGAGAGTAAATTAGTTTATTGTCCTCCACGTGGTCATACGCAGTTTGTACTGTATTTTGACAATAAATTTATTATTATAAAGTTTGTCCTCGCGTCTGTGGTGAATGGTCAGAATCGATGCTACTGCTTAAAATATATATTTTTTATAATAGTTTCGCTCGACCGGTTGCCGAGGTGACAGCGCTGTTACCGCCATGAATAGTTGAAAAGATTAAGTTATCAGTTCCATTGACAGAGAGCGCCACTGATCTGACTACAGACAATTGAATACAGACATCAGATAGCATCTGGACGACGCTTCGTGGAACAGCGGGTCGGGAGATGGTGAAATAAGTATTGTATCTTTATAATTTCATTCCTGGTAATTTTTCCATACTGAAACATCGAATAACTGTCGCTTTATTGAATAATGGCAATATTAGTTAGCAATTTAATGCATTATTTATCTGATGAATAAAATGTCATCTTGAAAATGAAACAGTGTTTTTATAGCATCCAATCACAAATTTTACCTCAACAATATGCTTTATTTTTATTGACTCTTCTTTAAATTTGTTGGTTTATTGTTAGCAAAGGTGGTTTGCTGTGGACCCAAGGCGTGTGTCGGAGTTTTATGTTTGTGTACAGATGTTATGTAGTCGTTTCAATGTTATTTATTTCGTTATTATTTACGTATAATGACGGTTGTAATAATATTCCTTAAATTGAACGAAGATAATGTCCATGATAATGTCCGTTTACTGAATGAAAGTTCGCAGACAGTTTCATTCAAGGATATAGCTCGCGCCACTTATGCAGAAATTCATCACGAGAAAGACGGAGAAATATGCACTTGCTATCAAATCAAACCGAATAAATGGTGATCCACTTTCGATTTCTTATAATATTTATCTGATATTTAGGGGATTTGATCCCAAACTACGGATTGTGAAATAACACAAACCCTACATTGAAATGTGAATTGTTCCTTGTCTTTGGAAAAGTCTTTTTGCTTGTCATACCTACACACTCAAATAATTTTCTTCGTGGACACACATTGCAAAGGTTTCGTAAATGTTAATAGGTCAGTATATAATAATTTTTTTTTCTTTGAATTTCAATTTATATGAATTTGCTTTATATGTGATAATACCAACAAGATTTCTGTAAATCCTTAATCACATTTCTAGAATAACTGCTTCTAAAAATCACTTTGGAGGATCTATTACTAATTGTAATCTTATGTTATTGTTTCTTTCAAAGTTTGTTAATGCAGTATTGTTTTAAAACTACTAAAAAAATCTTTCAATTAGTGATCGTAATATTCGATAGTTCATAGTACGCAGTAGTACTGAGGTGGGTAAATACTGCGCAATAACAATCAGTCAAGGTGTATAGTAATATTTCAAGATGTGATTCGATAGACGGTGTCTAAAAAACCGTTAATTGTTTGGTCATTTACGTCATTAATTTTTATTAAATCTTTCACATGCGGAGCAAAGAATAGTGAATTTAAAGAGATATTAATTTATTTGATTTATTTGATTTGTTTGATTAATCTTGACGTCTGCGGTCCAAGGTTATGTGATTAATTGCATCCATACAGTATCGTTAAGAAAATAACATAAATAAATAAATCTTTAACCAAATATAATATTGAGTATGCGAAGGCATTGATAAGGGAATATATTTTGATGATATTAGTTTGTACGTCAAAATAAATGGAAATGCAGATACGCAACCTGCTGCATGGATTGTATTATAATCCATGACCATTGGTTCCATTTCTTTTAGTTTCCGTTCTACTAGTCCTCGAGTATAAAATGGGAAGCTTATCGGCAGAGAAACTGTAATACTTTCACATTTCAGCCTTGAAATCAGATTACAAGAGGAGAAAGTAGGGAGGCACCATCTAGGGGGAGATCCGTCAACTAAATCGACAACCACGCTGCGGGAGACCGGTATCAAAACTATTTGGTCGTTAGGTTAGCAGGTCTAGCAGTTCTTTCTGCATCTATGTTCTTCATCCATTGCGGAAATAGTTCGCTTCCATAAATTTTATAACCTACCTTCCAAATTTAAACAGTTAACTCAAATTACAGTTTTTGGGGAAGGCGAAGTAAAGGAACAATACAAACAAATATTTCGGTAATGTGGATACAAAATGTTTTCTAAAAATAATGGTACATATTACATTATCTAGACATATTCAATAACACTAGTAAACATTCCGTCACGTTGTAAAACATACACAAAGGGGAATTTATGCAATGACACTGGTATAGATTTTATAACATTGAAAAACATGTACAATGACGAAGAACTATACCGGAAAACGTGAACACTAATCTTCTTACTTGAGAATTTTCGTTTTACGGAATGAAATGGCAGTTACGTACTCACAAACTCGCTCACTTCACGCGATATTCACTGGTTATTTATACATCCACGACCTACATCACCTCGCAAATAATCGAACCTCGCCAATTTTTGTGAATTTCTTTGATGATATTGATGACAGAACTGGTAACACAACTTCCTGCAACAGTAACTCTCTATGTCGAAGACATACTGTAACTAATAGAAAAGTAGTTATAGGAACTCCCCGTAGACGTCACTACCGGCAAAACGACACCAGTGCCCCTCAAGGTGGAGTCGCGCAACTGACCGTGTTATCCCTCCCGTTGTATCTTACTTAATGATCCGAGCCTATACAGAACATTAATTAAAATTACGTATAGTTACAAAAAAAGAGGAAACGTGGTCACAAACATATTTTAACATAGTTCAGATCATCGTAATATTTAATGTTCATGCTTATCTAAAATCTTTAATCTATAAACTTTTTCTTCAACTCTTTCTACATGTAAAATAATCAGTGGTTTGGTTGTCATTTTTCTCTGCCTTATTTTAAAAGATAGGTATCGCCTCCTTATAACGTTCCTCAGTTACTGTTCTATACTTGTTTGTTTAT
Organism: Laupala kohalensis; assembly: GCA_002313205.1. NCBI lineage: Eukaryota > Metazoa > Arthropoda > Insecta > Orthoptera > Trigonidiidae > Laupala > Laupala kohalensis. The sequence goes on from NNCF01127665.1 coordinate 39,019, forward strand.
TCTATACTTGTAATATCTTATTCTTGGAAATGAAGATAACGAGTACATATCTGAAATAATGTCATGACATTAATTTACTTTTTCCCTGTTTTCTTTAGTAATTATGCCGTATTGTTGATTTTGAAGAATTTGCAATGAATTATCGTATAATATTTGGTACCTTTTGTATATTTTGAACACTTTGGTAATTAGTTCATATTAAATTGTGATTCATGTGATTTATAATAGGAAATGTATTATTTTAATAAATATTTATATTGCAATCACATATTTTGGACACGCTTTTGGTTTTTCAGGTTGAGGAGTTAGAAACTAAATCATCAATATCGGATAGATAATTGAAGCTATTGGGAAGATAACACTGAAGACATCAAAATCAAAGTATTTGTACTCGGTTAGTCCTTCGGACTTCATGAATTTCTGAATTATACAATAAGAATGTTGTTGTCTAGGCTGTAGTGCGGAATTTTCAATAATTTCTCTTGAACAATTGACACATGTTCTATTACTCTTAGACAGCAGGAAAGAAGATACCGATTAATATTAATTGTTTTAAGTTGACCCACGGTCACTTAAACCAAGGATAACGTTTAGATCTTCAACGATATTTTGAGTGATGGTACAATGACCGTTATCGAAATCGCATAGTAAATACTCCTTGGACATTGTCATCGAACTATTCCCATCTTCATACATAGTGATCTTTGGAACTATTAAATCAAAGCAACATATGGGACACTAGATAAATTTCGTGGTGGATACAAGATGATCACATTCCTCGTGAAATTGCAGGAATATGACTGCCTCTAGAACATGGCTGCAGTATAGAACCACATTGATATGTGAATGCGTGTGTAATACATATAATGAACGCTAAAATAGTTTATAAAATATTTAAAGCTTATGTACCAAAAATATATTGCTGCATGAATGATTTTTTTATTTTGAGGACAATCTTTCTGTCCAACCAGTAGAATACAATACTGAAGAAAAATAAGAACATACAAATATTGACGTGATTATTTTATTTACACAGAAATAAAGTACTTTCGTTTATTCCTTCAGTACAAAAATATTAATCCCGTTCAATTTTTAAAATGTCAACCAATGAATTTCTCGTTAATTTCAAACAAGAATAGGAAGTAAAAAAATCTCAAATCATTATACACAGTATACCATTTGATTAGTTTTTTCATATCATCAAATATCATACACCATAATTGTCTCAATAAATTTTCAATTTATTTAAAATATAACAATTATTCGATTATACTTTTTTTTAATCAATTAATTAACCTGCTATATATTGTATATAAATAACGCATTTATATTATTATTGAACATTTAAAACCAAATTAATATCTCAACGAAAAATAAAAACGATAATTGAACAGAATTTCAGGATCAGTAAAACATTACGAATATTCAGATTTATATAAACGTACATAGTAGTTTAATATACTCGCAATTATCAGGTCACATCGTATAAAACATTTTTAGCTAAAGATGTGAGTAATTTAACCTTTATGCAGAAGTAATACATATGCCAAAAATATTCATATTGGAATAACGGATTAATCCATTTCCTCCTTGCTGCAATACTATCGCCATATCAACAAATTATTTTAATAATAATAATAATAAATTTATTGTCAAAAAACAGTACAAACTGCGTATGACCACGTGGAGGACAATAAACTAATTTACTTTCCGGAAGCAAGCGACCATCCCATCAATTCCGATCAAGGGCCCTAAGGCAGAGGCGGACTCAAAAATTTCAACAAAATTTCCTACATAAGAAGAAACGTTAGCTTCGAGTTATAATAATAATAATAGAATGTCAATATGTTTGTAATTTAACTATCGATTATTCTGGGTATAGTGTTTAAAAAACCATAAGAATTGTAATTCACGATGTATCGTTACAATAAACACGCCCCTAGACAATGCCTAGAGAACCTGTATAAGAAATCCGCCTCTACCCGAAAGAAAACCGGAGAAAATCCGGGTCTGAATGGGGGTACAGAATTTATGTACACAACCGTGCCAAAGTTGAGTACACATAAAACTAAATTAATACGAGCCATACGGCAAAACAATCATGCAAGAAAATAGTTTGTTAAATTGTTATAAGTTATTTAAAAAGTACTACAGCAATGGCGTGATAAAGTACAAGACGGATTTAACTTTTATTAAAATTAATAAATTCTTTTACAGTGTAGAAGCACTGGTGCAGGAAGTAGGTTTTAACCTCGGATTTGAAGAGATTCAATTTCATAATATCTTTTATATTCATGGGCAGGGAATGATAAAGAACGATTCCCGAATGATGCGGTCCTTTTTGGCAAAGAGTGGTTGACACTCTAGGCCGAAGAATATTATTCCTATTGCGAGTATTGTGTTCGTGAACGAGACTGGTTCGCATGAAGCAAGGATGGCACTTCAGTAATTCGGTCTTAACAAACACGAGTACCACATCGTACTCCTGAGCGCAATTTGTAACTGTGTATGGTGGCGGCAGGAGATGTGGATGGAGGAATAGATGAGGACGTGGGAGATGAGTAAGCAGTAAGCGAAAGAACGGGGACAGGAGAAGAAATGGGTGTGGAGATAGGAGGAGGAGAAGGTGATGAGGTAGGAGCTGGAGTTGTAGGAGTGGGTAAATGAACAGGAGGATGATGTGAGGTCAGATGTGAAACTAAAAGAGAATCGTAGTGATATTCCCCAGACAGTTTCAGATGTAAGCCTTGCTGGGTAAAGTCCTTGGCAATCAGGTGTGGTTGCAAATAAAAAAATGTGATTTTCGTGTCTACCAGGTGATGTTTTAGGGAGATGTTTGCCAGGTTAATTACGTGGTTTATTTGTGGAACGTTGAAGCGTGAAGGCAGGCTAGAGAGTACTATGTTAGTGTGCTGAGAGGCCATTTTCAGTTTTTGTAGATATTCAGACGCGTTAAAATGACCACCTAAGTTACTATCGTTCTGCCCACCTATGATGACTACTGTGTCCCGCTCTGTGAATTTTTTAGTGTAGTTGTCCAGTTCTCGAATAACACCAGTCAAACGAGCGTTNAGTGTAGTTGTCCAGTTCTCGAATAACATCAGTCAAACGAGCGTTTGGCTTAAAAAAAACTGGCTAGGAAGAAATCCACGCAAAATGGAGGACATTTGACTATCGTGTGAATCAGCTAATATGAACACGTTTGATTTCTGCGTGGAAGTGTTGGTTTCATCTCTGGGTAGCACTACTTTACGTGGTTTTGGGCGGCTGTGCTTACCAGTGCGTGATTTGGGTACTGGACGGGAGGGGATGAAACGAGTAGGTAAGGGAGGAAACAGGGACATGTCATCTAACACACTAAACCTATTCTGAGTGAAGAGTTGGAATGGTGCATGTGTATTTGGTCTAACCGGGTAATAGCAATTGGAAGGACGGCGAGAATTCCTTACTGTAGTCCAACCGCCGACCGTGTTCTTATTGACCTCTTCCAGCGCACTGATACGTGTGTCAATATAATGAATCAAGTCATTGTATGCTTTTTGAAGATCAGCTTTGAATGAGTTGAGGAATGCGATAGTGTCCATTGTTGTGAGTTAGTTAGCAACTTAACGACAAAAGCAAATGAGAATACACAAAAACTGACAACTAACACTGAATGAAGGATATTAATATAAAAATATATTTTTTACTACGGAAGTTACAAATGAGATATTAAATACATTAAATATGCAAACAAACGACACAAATGATTAAAATAATAATTTAGGGCGACCACTGGAGATTAATTAATTCGACAACAACTACTCTATATTGTGTTAAATTATTTAGTACGACAACTGGAGATTTATTAATTAGACAATAACTATACTCTATAATGTTAGAGTGTAAATAAATACGAAATAATCAGGAAACGAACTGTAAAATATTGTAATAATTCTATGAAATTATGACGACGAAAACTTGGGTGCAACAATGGGGCAGGGTTTAAATAAGTAAATAAACAAACCGACAACTAAAATGATAGAAATAATAATTTAGGACAACTGCAAATAAATTAATTCGACAATAACTAAGGCAATATTATGTTGGAGTATAATGAATAACTACAAAAAGAATCACGAAAACAAATGGTAAAATATTGGAATAGTTCTATGTACGGCGACGAAACGTGAGCAGTGCAACAATAGAGTACGTTATTAATAAGTTAATGATGATGTAATAGTATACCCACCAGAAAATCTAAATACACCAAAATAATTTTAATGCATCAAGAAGTTAAATTTACGAATCCATTTGTACTTACCTAAACATTATCACACCTTTGAATGAATAGAATTCAATAATTTAGTATATAATAAATAATATATGTCATAAAATATAGTGACGCATGAAATTATAAAACTTAAAAATGAAATAAAATTCTTGAGTGAAAATTTATACAAAAATTAAGTATTTATTTTCTCAATAAACAAGCGTTTGATTGGCCATGACCCTTGAAGTAGATAATTTCTTCCAGCAGCGGGACGTGCTTTTAACTCGCGTCATCAGCCATTTCCTGCTTTGAAGGGAGTTCATGTTGTATGCCGGATGTCTACTCTGACTTCTCAAAACCGGTACGTGAGCCCGAGACCACCTTTACGACTTTATCCCACAGTCCCAGGTACCTTAGCTACCAGTCGGTGCTATTTGCCTCCTAGGCCCCCTACCCGCAAAGATTGATCTACAGGAGGGCAGCCTGAAATTGCAGACACAACAACCATCTGCCAAAGGATTGGGTCTACCAGTAGGCGCACTGGTAGACAGGGTGACGTTTAACAGTCGCGGGGAAACCACTACCCGGAAGAGTCCAACCCAATTAAGGGACGTCAGGAGAGTGCTAGCGCACCCTCCTGAGAACTATCGCCCCTAGCCCGCCTAATCTGTTTAAAGTGCTGAGTGACACCCGAGATCACGTACGGATCTCTACCACTTCGTGTAATCCCCAGCGTCCGATCATTTGCCCGGGTGGTGAGCCCTAGATTGGGTACGGGGGGCGTGCTGGGGCATCTGCCGTTCGTCCAGTGGTCCACCGAACGACTTCTTATTCGATCCTGGTACACTACAAGGGAGACCCTTCACACATTGAGCTGTGCCAAGGGCAAGCCCTCTCCCCATGTTTCGGGATCCGAGCTGGATACTCGAGCGTTTGATGTGTAACGGTCGATGCACACTTTGTTTGCCACCACCACCTATCCGAGACATGAGTTCCTTTTGCCCAGTGGTATCTACGATCAGGGAAGGGTACGTGTCGCGGTAGAAGTGCACTCAAGGCATCCCCCGCTATTAGAAAGGTTTACCTCTCAACAGCGGGACCGTCGAGACCACTTACGGGCTTCTCTACTCGCCTTACACAAATTTCCCGACAAATAACCGCCGATGCCCCTTTCGGAACATGTCCCCCTTTCCCCTCGAACCTATCCGTTGCCCAATGGTGGCCAGGATTGGATACGGGACCTGAGGGGACCATCTAGCGAACGGAAGTGGTTTCGCTAGATAGTTAAGGAGGTTTAACAGGAAATGCGGTTGTCAAATCCGATAGAACAATATTTTAATATTCTACATCTTTGATTTTTTCTCCGCTTAGAACACGTCATTCGATTTGTTAGTGTTTGTTATGTTAATTTTCGTCGCAAAGTTTATGTGGGGAATTAGTCTAAAATGGAAAATAATTAGATGAAAAGGTTTTATTAGAAGGGAAAGGTGATCACTAAAAGGATTCATCGAGAGAGAAAGAAACGTCAAGAGGTCCGAAAAAATTAGAAACTATATTCAATAACAAATTTATCTAAATAGGCCTTACCAAAAATAATGAAACTGAAAATGAGTATATAAAAAAATATGAAAAATTATCATTGGGTGATAGAGGTTTATTGTCGTTGAAAGCCGCCTTGGGAGCTATAATAAAATTATTTCGGTTCTGACTATTACTTGTATTCCAAGCAAAATATGAAAAATTC
>NNCF01127665.1:47645-90959 GCA_002313205.1 Laupala kohalensis
TATATAGTGGCAGAACGAAACTTGATTTCTAAAAAAATATAATTTTTAATTTTGGGCGCCTCGGCTATTTCATCTCAGGGTTCCACAATGACTACTGGGTTCGATTTTTTTACGAAGGAAAGGACCATGCAATGGTTCTACTTAAGGAAAACGCTAACAAATAAATCCATTAATTTAATTACTGTTTAAACACTACAACACCCCACATGTTGGTTTCCCCCAAAAGACAAGAACACAAATGGAAATCAAACATTCATATTACACTAACGCCAAAGTGACGTCATTTCCACCAAAAAGACACACTAAATTACACTGGCTTTAACCATAACATTTACTAATTAGCAATTTCATCTACTTTTCTCATACCACTAACAATTCACTGAATTTAACTCCAGTCCGATCTGGTAAACAATTAAACCTACTTTTCTTTCACACAAATGTCTTACACTGACTTTAATCCTAATCGTATTTAATTAACAATTTAATTGAACTCTCTCTTTATCATAACAATTCACTGAATTTACATGGCATAATTCTATTAACAAATGAGTTCAGTCTTGGTACTGATTTAGTCCAGAGTTCATGCTCTTTTTATCACTGATGCCAATTATTCTGTGACGCGCAAGCGCAATACGATGTTGGTTTAAACATTCGCCAACAATCGCACAATACCTCTCAAGATGAAAGACTAGGCAGGCCGTAAAGTAAAGCCCTCGCAGAAGTCAGCACGGCTCCAATTCTCAGGCATCTGCGAACAGCGTTGATCATCGGCGACTACCCCAAAAGTAGCCGCATTCTTCTTCTGTGTAATCGGCTCCCCCGAACACAGCGTCAGTATTTACAATGCCCGTTCGAATAACCACACGAAAATAGTTTATGTGTGGTTGGGATCGAGGTTAGCTTATTTACTCGTCCCGATGATCAAATCAAGATCAACAATTAAGTCTCGAACGCAAAATAAACATCTGACGAAACATGAGCCATAAAAAAACTCTGAGCAGTAATGAGCTATCTGAGCGACATCTGACACAAATGAACGCAATCTGAAACACAAGTCTGAGTGATCTCCGACGAACATCTATCAGACTGTGCGAGAAAAAATATCAGCGATCTCCGACGAAGCATTTATGAGCGATCTCCGACGACTCATAAGTGAGCGTGCGAGAAAATACTTGAGTGAGCTATCTAAAACACATCAGTGAGCTATCTAAGCGACACGAGTGAGCGATCTCCGATGAACATAAGTGAGTATCTGCGAAACATAAGTGAGTATCTGCGAAACATGAGTGAGACTGAAATTTTGTTTGCCATTCCTTAAATGGGTTTTATCCCTCCTCTTGCCTACTCTTCTTCCAAAAAATCTTCAAAATTTTGAAATCCACGTGATCGAAACTTCCATTGCCAAAACGATTCCCCCTTCTTACGCCTCGACTCTGATTGGGAAATTTTTAAAGGGCTTCTAACGATTTCTTGCAACGACGTTTTACTTTCAACGATTTTCCAAACAAGCTCGCTCTTGTTTCGACCTTCCGCACATCTGGGTTTATTTGGTCGGGTTGGGTCGTCTCCCCTATCCCCTCACTAACTTGCAATTTCTAAAAAGTCATAAATTTTTCTTGACGCCAAAAGAAGCCGACAGAGAACTGCGCCACACTCGATGCGACCGTAGCCCTTCGTCAATCTCCAACGGCCGTCCTTTTAAATTTCTTCAACTCTCTCTCTCTTTTAAATTTCATTCTTTCCGGACAAGGATGATTTAATTNTATATATATATATATATATATATATATATATATATATATATATATATATAATATGTTCGTGGTGTAATGTTATGTTGTGTGTGCAGACTTTGTATGATCGGATACTACATACGTATGTGGTTTATTTTTAAAATGGTTATTTCTTTAAGCACAATTCATATACTTTTCACTACTGTTTTAGGAAGTAGAATTTATTAAATTGGATCAGAAAACTTTGGTCTAACGTTTAAAAAGAAATATATAAATACGAGGGACAGTCCGAAAATAACTTTCTTATTTTTTTGCCATGTTAATTGTATTCAAAAACTGAAATTTCGTGATTACTCGAGTCGAAGCCCTTGAATCGTCATGAAAATTTGTAACAATATTCAGAACAACAAAATGAATCTGTGTGCCGAATTTCACAGAAATTTCACTGTTAATTCTTCTACCGATAGCACGTCCTTAAAGAATAGAACATCCTCAGGTAAAACAAACTTAAATTTGAAAAATATTGTTTAATCGTCTTTGCATGTATTACTCGTGCACAAAGCCTATCAAACTTCTTTCAAACGATTTATGACAGATGTAGACAAATGGATAGAGTAAACAAGAAATATCTTACTATATATAAATGTAAGCTTTCACGGCCGGTGTCATTAATATTATTATCGTTTTTCGGGCTATTAAGCCGTGGTTCTTTGCTATTTCTTATAGACGTTTCGGCGGCTACTGCGGCTGCCATCTTCAGTAGGGGCGTCGTGGGCGTAGTACCCTCCTCGGCGTTTCGACTCTTTGGATTTTGACGTTTTCTTCCTTCTTGTTAAAATTGTTTTTATGTTTGAAAATCTGAATGGCTTCCCGATGAATTCTGGAATAATATTGGGTGGAGGAATAAATAATTTCAGTATGATTGAACTGAATGTCATGGTTTTTTATCCAGGCATGTTCCGCAACCGCCGATTCTTCCACCTGTACCAACTTACAATTCCTTGATTGTTTTGAAATACGAGTATTTATACTGCGTTTGGTTGTGCCAATATATACTGCCCCGCAAGAGCATGGGATGCAATATACGCCACCACTAGTCAGAGAATCCCGAACATCTTTAACAGGTCTGAAGAGATTTTGAATAAGGCTTGTAGGTTTAAACACAGTAGCAACATTGTGTTTCTTCAGTAATTTTCCTATTCTGTCCGTGACGTTACTTATATAAGGCAGAAGTGCTGTACCCACCACCGAATTTTCTTTTCCTTCATCTGTACTATTGGTACTTATTTTTGGTGGAAGGGATCTACGTACTTCTCTACGTGTATACCCATTGGTCTGTAGGACGTATTTCAGATGTCGGAGTTATTTCTGAAGTGTAAGGGTTCACAAATACGTCGAAAAACGATAATAATATTAATATCCTACTATATTTCATCAATATTTGAAAATAATATTTTTCTTTATTTACGCTGTATTACACTGGAACAAAAACCCTAACAGGTGAGGCTGGAACAGGATTCTTTGTTAAAAAACATCTACAGAAGCACATAATCGCCTTTGTTCCAGTAAATGAAAAAATATAACAACATAACTTTAATATGTGGTCATACACCAACAGAAGAGAAAGAAATAGAAGACAAAGAGTAGTTTTTTGAAAAACTAAACCAGGTGTTAGAAGATGTCCCTAAGAGTGATACAACACTAATATTGGGGAATATGATCGCGAAAGTAGGGAAAGAAGAGACCTATAATAATGTATCTGGAAAGTATGCATTTCTTGACACATCAAATAGCAATGGAGAGCTTCTATGTTGTTTTGCGGCAGAACATAATTTTATGATAATGAGCACACAATTCCAACATAGAATAATCCACGTGGGAACATGGAATGCACCAGGATAGAATCAGATTTATCAAGTTTTGGTTAAGAGCTCAAAAAAGGACTTAATAAGCGATGTAAGAACCCTGAGGGGACCGAACATAGATTCTGACCACTATCTAGTGAGAACAGAAATGCAGAAAAAATTCCCAGCTGTCTACAATAAAAAAGTAACAAATATGAAAAAATGGAACAAAGAAAATTTGGCTGATCCAAGAAAGATGAAAAAATACAGAAATGTACTGTTTAATAAAATTTCCCTGTAATGGAGAATACAAATGAAGAATGGAACAGTATCGAGAAAATAATAAAGAAAAGTGCCACTAAAACAATAGGTAAGCAAAAACCTGTGAGAAATGAATGGTAGGATAATTAATGTAGGTTAATAATAAAAGGAAAGAATGAGGCAAGGCAAAGATATCTTCAAGTTGAAACAAGAGCTACTTATGAGGTGTATAAACTTAAAAGACTACAAGCTAACAAAACTTGTAAAATGAAAAAACGAGAATGGATAAATAATAAGATCAAACAAGTGACTGAAAGCCACAGGACAAAAGAGTCAAGGAAATTTTACAAACAAGTCAAAGAACAACAAAGGAAATAATCAAGAATGCCCGCTTTATGTAAAGACGAAGGAGGAAATATTATACCGCACAAAGCCACAGTATTAGAAAGATGGAAGAATTATTTTAAGAACGATATGAACAACCCATTGGCTGCAACAGGCGAGATACAGAATGTATTATCCAGTAATACAACTGGAAGAGATGGAGAAGTTGAACTTGATTCCTCGTCGAATAATGAGAAATACTACATTATAAAAAAAACAGGAAAAGCAGCAGGCTCAGATAATATTCCTCCAGAAATGATAAAGTCAGGGAGCAGGACACTTAGCAATATATTACATAGATTAATCTTAAAAGTATGGGAAAATGAAAAATCACAAACAAATGGAATGAGGGCATTAAATGTCCAGTGTACAAAAGGGGTGATATATTAGATTGTGCATATTACAGACCAATAATACTGTTGAATATAGCATACAAGATCTTCACAATCTTGGTAAACAAGAGGATCACTGACATGGTAGAATCTCATCTAGATGAGACTCAGACAGGTTTTAGACCCAAAAAATCAACATCGTGTAACATCTTCATGGTTAGAAAGATAGTTGAAAAGTGTCATGAATATGGCATTGACTTGTATAACATCTTTGTTGATTATAAGAAAGCCTTTGATTCAATCAGAAGAGACAGAATACCGGACTGTCTAGAACAATATAAAGTCCCACCCAAACTTGTACGGATAATCATGTTAACTCTAACAAATAATATAGCAAGAGTTAAAATTGTTAATGACCTTAGTGAAGAGTTTGAAGTGATTACTGGTTTGAAGCAGGGAGATCCTCTATCGGCAACATTGTTTAATATAGTAATAGACACGGTACTAAAACAACTCGCTACCAGAGGGAATATTTCCAACTGTCTAAATACTGGCAAATACTGGCATATGGGGACGACTTATTAATAATAGCTAGAACAAAACATTCCTTAAAAGAAACATATCTCCAGCTCAAAACATTGTTTGCTCCACTGGGCCTCGAGGTAAATGAACCCAAAACGAAAATACTCGAAAGCACTCGCAAAGTTAAGAAAGAAGGAATTAAAGTGAATAACACTCTAATAGAAGAAGTTAAATCCTTCAAGTTCCTTGGATCAATTGTGTATGGAGAAAACGAGATAGATGAAGAAATAAAGGAAAGGATAGCAAATGGCAACAAGGCATATTATGCCAATGCAATGCTATTTAAGAGNGAAAGCACTCGCAAAGTTAAGAAAGAAGGAATTAAAGTGAATAACACTCTAATAGAAGAAGTTAAATCCTTCAAGTTCCTTGGATCAATTGTGAATGGAGAAAACGAGATAGATGAAGAAATAAAGGAAAGGATAGCAAATGGCAACAAGGCATATTATGCCAATGCAATGCTATTTAAGAGTAAACTGGTATCTAAAAGTATGAAACTAAAACTATATAGGACAATAATAAGACCTGTCATAACATATGCTAGTGAAACATGGGTGTTAAAAGAAGTGTATTAAAAGAGACTTGCAGTGTTTGAGAGGAAAATACTTAGAAGAATATTTGGAGCAACAAAAGAAGAGGGCGCCAGATGGAGAATAAAAACAAATGTAGAACTAAATAAGCTAATTCATAATAGGAACATAATACACTTCATAAAAGCTCAAAGGTTAAGTTGGTTTGGTCACTTGTGCAAAATGGAGCAGCAAGGAACAGTGAAGAATGTCTGGGATTGGAAACCCCAGGAAATCAGACCAAAAAGGAGACCAAAGAAAAGATGGTCTGAAGATGTTAAAAATGATTTACGTGTATTGAAGGTGAATTGGACAGAGAAGGTTAAATATAGAAAAAGATGGAATCAGATAGTTGAGAAGGTCAAAACTCTTCAAATAGAGTTGTAGAACCTAAAGAAGAAGAAATATTTTTCTTTAATCATGTACATTGATAAACAGGAACATTTATGATGGTCGAGATTTTTGTTTTTGTTTGTTGTACCAATTGACTAATCAAACCAACCATCAAAATAATAAGCCACGCGCGATGTGTGTAATAAATAATCTTTCTCTAATTTAAGAAAACTCAGGAATAAATGTTGTACAGGTCGTATAAAAATATTAAATGTTTAACTTTGAATCCATATGACTTTTTTTTAGATTTTATCTTTACTATTTCATTCAGATATTGTATGACGACTATGATTTTCTTCTTTGAATCATGTGTTTAAAGAGCAATGTTATAGGAAAACTTTTTTACAGTACCCAAGCCCGTTACCCCATTAGAGAATATATTACCAGGATATTGTCGGGAAGCTTGCCTGGCTCGAAAAATAAAAATTATTAAAATGAAAGCAAAACTATTTTTTTATCATGCGCAAAACAAATTCCGTTAACTAACTATCTCAGCGGATCAATACTAACCTCGTACCACAATTGGTAATAATTTTATTAGTTATTTACCTCGATATTACTGATATTTATTAGTTGAATATATGAATATAATAGAAAAAAGATAGTCCTTGTTGGATGTTTTATAGTTTATTTTACAATTTTTATATTTTTTTCTTTGTACAGGTTGGTATGCTTGAGAACATTCAGTTATACTTTTATAAAGAACATGGTATCCTCTCTCTTTTGGGATAGATGGTAGACCACGTTCAACTATTGCTGCAAAACTGCACACCATGATGTGTTTCTTCTATTAGAAATGCTCTCACTCTACAGAATATTCTTCAACCGTTAAATTAATATTTTACGATTTTTATTATATTCATCAAACCACGACATTCAAGCACTCCAAACAGTAGAAATTACAACAAAGGGCATCACAGATATTTTTCGATGGCCAAACAGGATGCGAGTGCTCTGTACAAACACTGACACGCCAGAAGACAAAGGAGCGTTGAAAATTGAACGAAAGGGAACGCTGTTAATAAGAACAACTTCGGCGAATCAAGCATTCTTGGGATGGCCAACAGTTCAGTCGCGGAAGAATTCCGAAAAACATCTGCTGATGTTTCCGCGAACAATTCCGAGTAGATTTTTCTGAAAAAGAATTCAGAGGCTTTCGTTGAGACAGGTGTAAGTCATCCATTTGCCTGGCACCATGCGATGGGTAGGTTGGTGTGTTTGGGACAGCCGCCGGACGAGAAGTATTGAGGTCCTGGCATTATATTCTGCTCTTTGGCCGAAGCTCGGCAGCCATAGTGTGGAATGATCACCGTCGGTTTCCTCATGGCACAACCACCCATGGTGCCCGGACCAGCGCCCTGGCAGCCCGGTAGATTGCTGCTGGTGTATCTACTCGGGGTTGCGTAATCGCATCTGGCAACACCACAAACAACAATACGTTAATAACAATATTTATAATATTGATCCACAATTGCGCCAACCATAGTAGAAAGTAAGTCATTTGAGAGAGTATTTTAATATTAAGAGGGTTCTAAATGAAGATATAAGGTATTAAAATGACAATCTATTGTAAAGCGCGTACAAAAAATAAAATATCGTTCAACATTTTAACTTCACAACTATCAATCAAAATAAAATAATCTTGATTAAAAGTGAACATTTATACCAATATTGCTATATTTGACCAATTTATGGAAATTGAAAATGATAAATTGAATATATTGTTATGTTTATATCAAAAATCAATAGTTTTATTTAATACTGATTACAGTGTCCCCTCCGTGTCTACGGTGTCAGCGTGATCGCTCGTCACCAAGTCATCCCAGGTGGGGCAAGATAAAATTTGTAGCGTTTAAATAGCTGTGATGTATGAAAAGTTCACCCTCTGCGACTAACAACCGCAGTAGTAATACTCGGATACATCAATCTAGATCCTATGTAGACGCTGTTCCTCCGATCTCGGTAAAATTCACGATGTGTCTAGTGAGTAAACTCACACAAAAACTGCGCCTCATTGGCACACGTCATTCGTGGTCCTTAGCTGGCCGAAACGAGATACATACATACATACTGATTATAGTTTACCATGGACTAGAAAGAAAAGTTTAAGTCAAATCGATGGAAATTTTTTTTTCGGTGCATGTTTCGAGGTAGGTATATATGTTATTAGAATACTTAGGCAAAGTTCAATGTCAAATTGAGGTTTTAGAGGGCAAGGAAAACCGAACAAGTCGGCATCCTCTCGAAGAGTCGAATTGTCGAAGCATTCTTTACCCACTGCATGGGAAATCTATTTGTGAGAAACTAAGAAATTACAGCACATAACATTTAAGAGCAATAGGATTAATATTAAATAATAAATATAACATTCATCGTTTACGTTGGGTTGAAATCAAATGTAAATCGTCAATCGATTGCTACTACGTAGCTTTTGTAACTATACTACGTAAGAAGAAGTACAGATCTTTCAATATTGACGTCAATCCCACCTCAACCGTGTAATATTTTCAAGTAATATAAAAATATTAAAATTAAAAACTTAAATTATACATATATTATCATAATTATAACCATAAAAACTCATAGCAACACCTGAAACTCTTTATTTTATTGTCCTTGGGACTTTAGGGCTCACCAACATCATTAGAGTCCTTGCAGGTGGGGAAAAATGCAGTTTCTCACCACAGAGAAGAGCCAACGTGACTCTTCCCCAAGTGTGGGACTCCCCGAATACCTCGACCATACCGACTAAAAAACCTTCCTGAATTCACCAAATATTTAAACAAAAAGAAAGGACAGTATATTATCCAATATATTACATCAAGAAATAAGTAAATTCTGAAAACTATAATTTTCCAAATAAAGAAAAAGAAAGGATGAAAGGAAACAAGAAAGTGAAAAGAAAAGAAGGGGAAAATGAAAATTTAACCCTATCGATAACTTGTGGGAGAAGTCCCAATCTATTTATGAAATTAAACTGTTTATTAACATCATCCATTTCATTTCCAAGAGTTGTTCGTAAATCAGTAGCCTGACCAGTCTCCGTATTCTGGTATATTACTAGTTTCGATGTTCAGTTTATAATCAAATTCAGTGATATCAGATGGTGAGCAGTTAAATTTAAGCACTTTCTTGCCAATAATACCCAATAATCTTTCAGTAACCTTAAAGAAACATGAAAGAGAAATAGTAACTAACCTTTCCTGTGTGCATTTTTCTTGTGATTAAGCAACGCTCGTAAAGTAACAACTACTCTTTGGGGAAAGGTACTGGAAAACTGTTAATAAACGATTTTTATTGTTAATATATCTTCTTTCAAGTAGTTCTTCCATTTTACTCATTTTTTTATTCCAACAAGTAACATGTTTCATAATTCATTGTAAAGAATTTATATCTCTGTATGAAGTAAAAACATAAATGGAGAAAATTTTTCATCATCCTTTCATTTTTTTTCTTCAAAGTATTAAAAAATAATGTTCTGGAAAAATGAGTTTGAAATGTAACATATTATGTGAAAATAACAATATCTTCAATGAGTTAAGAGAATTTGAATATTGACAAGATGAAACCTGTTAAACGAAAGGGGTCAGATTTTCATTTGAAAATGAGACCATACAATTTTACTTTCTGAAACTTTAGCGTTTTGTAGTTCCTTTCCTACAGGACGGAAGAAATCGCACAAAGGAAGTATCGTACTTTATTGCATTAAAAGATATATCGTCGATTTCCTGTTATTGTATCTTGCACATTTTCCTTCAAGAATAGGCAGCGTTTAAAAAATTGCATCTAGAAATACTTGACTCGTTAAATTGAAAAGAATGTTACTTCCCTGCCATTCCCTGAAGAGTACTGACAATCGACGCGTCTGACCGTGCTAGAATAAACAATATTCGAATGGAATTTAACGAGAGTTACATGATGCTCTATCGTGCTTTATCACATATTATTCATAATTGTCCTGATTTCCAGTTAATGCTAAATATGAAACCAAGAGAAATTTGACCACTACTACTACATGGTGGACAGTAGTACCTGACGTATATCAAATATTTCTGCTAAATAAAAAATAATCGTTAATATTATCAAACGGTACATTAGCACCTAATTTCAGTTTTTGGCTTTACTTAATATACTTACTGAGCAGCGCTGCGAGGCATGCAAACAGGAGACGGTCTCTTTATTGGCGTTAAGCCTTCTTGGCCTTTTGCGGGGAGTTTACCGACGCGGTACAGAACGTTACGTGGCTTGAGCTTTGGAGGAGTATTGATATTATTATCCACTATTAAGGGACGGCTCGAGCAAGTATCTGGCACCGGGTTCAACGGTCTCACCCCCATGACGGGGCAGGTGCCATGGGCCGGATGCAGCATGCCGCAATCAGCACAACTGTAACATTTAAATCGTGGTTAATACTTTACTTTACCCATGAGGACCAGATATGAACTACATGATATTACCACTTTTAAATACCTCAATTACTGGTGGAACATAAAAAATAAAGTAATCATCTAAAAGACAAATTTCGAGTTCTCTTTAGTTCCTTATGATTTAGATCTACAAGAACTTTTACTTCAAGTTTTGCAATGACTATTATCTAATATGTTTGCACGTATGTACGTTTTAACTCCCAAACAAAGTGATAGATAGAAGATTGGAGAAACTTATTTGATTTCATTTGTATCAAATACCTATTTCTGTCATGTTAATTCCAACATATTCTTTGCGCCATGTTGGTTTCTTAATAAAAATTTACTTTCTATAGTTGGTGGGGGGTTATCTTCAGATTTTTACAAAATTGGCTGAGGGAGCTTGGGATGCAACTATTCTTTTGAAAGCATGAACTTCGTAAAAACCAATCATACTTAATTTCATTCTGATACAGATCAAATATAGATACGGATAACAAAATTCTGACATAACACTTTCTGATTTGTCTGTGATAATAAAATTTCAGTATATAATGAAGTACATGTAAACATTTCATAATTTGTACGAGGGAGATTTGAATAAGGAATAAACATATTCAAAAATATTGGTAAGATCTGACCTAAAATTGGTCCTTTGTATATAATTATTAACTTCCATTTTCATGAAAACGATTGTCAAAATACACTTCATGTAATATTCTGTAAACTAAAAAGTTCTGTTTTGAACAATAAATTCAATTGGGGTACACTCCAAAAGTAACAAAAAATATTGTCTAATGAATAAGGAGTACAATTTCATGAACACTTATCATGTTAGTATGTATGATAAATTGATTGTCAGGAAGATTTCGTGTGTTTTTCTAATGCACGGTATTCTGTAATATTATTTCGAGAGTTTTTTGCGTTATGGAAATCGTTTATTTCAGCTGAAGTACATTCTCATGGAGGATCTTCCAGATAATTGCTCATTTCACGTACATCTTTACAAATAAACTTATATTGTAATTATACTATAGCATCGAGTCGAGAAACAGAAAAAAATAATGTAATAAATAAAAAGTACTTATGAAATTCCTGTCATTTGAACTCAACACGCCTGTTATTTTCTACTAAAAAATTACTCAAAATTGCGAAGCAGAAAAATAAGCAATTCATTTTAAAATGACACCTGCCAAAGTTGCAACTCTTACTATTCATTGATTCCGCTGAATTTTGTCCGTATCTGCGCAGAATGAAACCAATTCAAGATAATTCTTCTACAAAAAGGTGAGACTTTTTATAGGGATAAATAAAATTTTGATTGAGAATCAAAAATTGTTTGGATGCCCGAAAAAGTATTTCCCGGATTTTGCCCTGGTCTTACTCAAAGAATTAGAACTGCAAGAGTAGTATGAAATCTGACATCATTCTACTGAACTTCCATCTGTTTCTCGTCATCATGCTGATCCCAAACTCCCCGCTCCGAAATCAACCCCGTATCGCGTGGGTGAGTGCGAGTCAAGCGAGTGGAGGCGGGGGAGGGAGTGTGGTACCTCATCTACGACATCCTTTTCCTTTGAAGTGGGGGACGGTGCCGACCGTGGAGGCCGCCCCGCTGCCGAAGACCCAAGGACTCTTGACACGCGGACTGCAGGCGCCTCCACCGCCGCTTGCACCGCTGGCGGGGCGCACAGGTCCACCCAAGTTACCCACGTTGCCGCAGCAGCTGGGCCCCCCAGCGGCCTTGGCCGCCTTCGAAGCGGGACACTCGTCCCCGTCGTCCACGTAGTGCAGCACGCCGCATTGGTCGCAGCTGCGACACGCCAGTCACGGCGCCACGGTCACCACACGGACTCGCTCTTTACCCCCGCCTCGCTATGACCCCGCATCCCAATTTAGCCCTCCCTCATCCATGTACATCCGCGACGAAAACATGTCCAAACTACACACAATGTTCCGGAATCAACGTCCATATTCTTACGTTATAAAAATACACGATATACAAGTTAAGAATATTTATACCGCTAAAACATGTCTCGAAAATGTTAAAACACATATGAAGATATGCAATTTAAAGAAATGGGCAACATTACGGAGCACATTGTATAGCAGCGACATGTCATGCAGTACAAGAAGTAGATCTGGCTGACGATTGCTACTACATTCTCATGTTTTCAATTGTCATAGAGAACATTTACGGATGCGTGATGTGTTTATAGCATTTCATCTAACTAATGTACTGTTGAAAATTGTTAATGAAATAAATATCATGCCGTTGTATTTATAACAACGCTTCTGCCAAATAATTTTTGACGTTATGATTTAATGGTAGACGTTATCAGAGTACCACCCCAATTGATCTATTATTCAGAGAAGTATGTGATATAAGATTTAAAAATAACATATGCTTGTGAAACATATGAAACTTCACATTTCTTAATTGTTGCAATATTCTTAAGAAACACGAAATTCGCACACCATTACACACACTTCTCGCACTTCTCAACAGCACAAAAGATCTCGTACCTCAAAAACCCTTCCGG
Organism: Laupala kohalensis; assembly: GCA_002313205.1. Lineage (NCBI taxonomy): Eukaryota > Metazoa > Arthropoda > Insecta > Orthoptera > Trigonidiidae > Laupala > Laupala kohalensis. Next base: position 60,693 of record NNCF01127665.1, read on the forward strand.
TATCTTTCTTGAGTCATCTGTTATGCGCAAATCGTTGTACTCAAGGGAAACATTTTTGAAATTTTGAAAAAAGTTTAAAGAAACGCTTGTACTCTTTTCCATGCTAAACGAATAGTCACAGTTCGCCAAGCAACAAAACGAATCACACCATTCATTTTAAAGAGGTACAAACCCACAAGTCTTCGATTTGGAACATACATACTCGCACAGAATAAAATAAGAATCCATGAATATTAATTTATATATTAACAACAGTATCACATTTAATCAACACATCCCCAATTTTTCCACAGTACCGTAAAAACTCGTCCTTACACCCTACATCACGCAGAGGATAAACTATCTTTGAAAACCACGTTGATCCATTCTTTGAAAACGAAACCAAATTTTTACGACTTGTCAAAAACATTTTTATCTGACAGACGAGTTAATATCATTCACAGTAACCTATTTTCAAACATTTTTTTCTTAGTTTTTAAAACTAAATGTGTAGTAGACCGGTCCACACCTTACCAAACCAAGAATAAATAAGTCACTCGTAGTTAAATTTATGTAAAATAACGGCACCTAATTTATTAACCACAAGCGTACATCCTCTTCAAAGAATGTTTCGAAATAGTTACGTCTTTTCCAAATTATCTAATCAATAGAAAAGGGAAGCAGTCTTACCGTTCAAACTGGAAGACATTGTATTTGACTTTTGGACTATCATCAGACAGCAAGCCCCCTTCGCAAGGCCTTCTCTTGGGGAACGCCTTACATGTTTCGTGCGGTCGTGGATCGCCACAGGGACATGTCTCCCCAGGCGGTACCACTTTCACAACGATGTTCCAACAGCTGCAACCAAATCAATCTCCCTTGAGTTACAATGAATGAGTTATTATCCTCAGTCTCTACTCTTTTTCTGACCGGTCTCCAATTGTGCCAATGAAAGAGAAATAAATGCGTTCCTCTCAATTCCTAATCAGACACTTATAAAAATACCTATCATAATAATGTCTTATAATTCAGTAAGGGCTCATGGATTGTAGCTGATCAACTGAAAATTTTAATTCCTGTAGGAACACATATAGTTTGGTTGCTGAGGTAAAATACGTCTATAACTACAGTAAAATTGTATGAGGAGCTCACACAATATCTTTGATGTGCAAGAGTTTTAAAAGTCACTATAGAATTATAATAATCATGAAGATAAAGCAGTGAAAGATATGGAAGACCAATAAAAATTTATGTAATGACAGAGAGTTTTGTGGAGGGTACAGCATCATAATATCTTAGACTTCGCATTCTTAGTCAGCATCACGCTTCGGTCGGTTGATCCTCAGTACAGGCCCAGAACTCGTGCTTAATCCTGCTTTAAAATGTTTAATTGCCAGTATGCGCGCTTTAGGACGAGTTATACTCTCTCATTAACTCAGTATCTAAAATATCAAAATTAACATAAACAATTTTATTTGTTTATTTCGAATTCATCTAGAAAAAAATCTACACGGGCTTGTAAGTCATTGTAATTTAAACTAGTACATTGTATCTTTTGGATAAAAAATGCATTTAAATAAAGAATGAGTAAGGCTTTTAATTAAATATGTAGAAAAGTTTCCGTAATGTTTCGATAATACTTTTATGAATGTTTCTCTGAATTTAAAAAAAAGATATTTTCTGAGCTGTGACCCACTTACGGAACAGTTTCACTTGGGCACAATACGATAGAGTATTTGGTACGAATCAAGTATATCTTTGGTATTGTTAATGTTTAAACAAATTAAATCATACTTATCTTCGTTATAATTCACAATGTTGTGTTATGAAACTAGTTGTATAAAAATTGCGAATGAAATACAGTTCTCAGTAATGTGGCTACCTTAGATTATAGATTGTCGTTTAAAAGTCTGAAATTGGTGATAAAAAAATCCCATAAATGGATGTAATAATATATACTTATAAATACATCTTACCGGTTATTTAAGCAATCCATTGATTTTTTTCTCTATAGTTGACATTTCGATAAAATCATTTCTTCTCTCACGAGAATAACACATTACTATATTAATTTCAGAATGTTTCAATTTTTATTTCAAAACTAAAATTTAAAAATCATATTTTATTGAAGTATTTTTGTTCGGGTCACCGGGTACTCGCAAGAGATATCGAAGTTCTTGTTCGCGTTTTCTTTTCCCTCCTTCGTCCTGGCCGTGAAGGTTATTGACAGACCAAGATTTCATTTCGTCACATTAATCTCATATTTTTTTTCTCTCCATCTCACAAATGTAAGTAAAGAGAATAACTTATACATTTGCTTGGTGATTGTGGTGCTTTAGCAACATTATCAAAGCATGATAAATTAAAAGTCGTTTCTATGTTGCTCATTTTTTTATTATTGGTATTAGAAAGCTTTTTCGGCTGCATACTTATACATTGTTACAAAACAACTTTTTAATATTGTGCTACAAACGTTCTGTACTAATCATGTACTGAAATCATGCACGGAATTGTACTGAATAGGGATTGACCTTGCTTTACCTTCGACATATATGTACATAACGTAATATGTTGAAAATTGAGTGAGAGTATTCCATAAATTTAAAAAAAAATCGAAAAAAAAGAAATATTTAAGTAGTTCCATTTGTTTCTCAAGACAAAGGTTTCTGTATCAAATATACGTATTCCTCAGATTTTTTAAAACTGTTTTTTAACTTAAAATTGATGTAATAATGGTTGAATCCATTTAGACAAATTTCAGACGTTAAAAATATATAATGCTCTATCAGTAAAATTATCTTGAAAGGAATGCTATAGGGAAAAGAAAATTGTTACATTATACCAACGAAAAATTTAATTACTACCATTAGTGACCTTATCTAAAATTTTGACCCAAGTTATTTTAAGTTGGATTTTGAAGTATGAATGTACGAGTTATTTACTCTATTTACTCCATATTAAAATATTTGTAATTTTGATTCGTCCAACTCATGAGTATATTAACACTTATAATTTTTTTTAATTCCTTACCCGCAATCACATTCAATGCTTTGAGGATTCATTTTTGTCAGTTCACTGTAAGATGTTCAGATGTAAGTACTTATATTTTTTTGTAACTGGAGAGCTGGTGTATGTTCTTACTGAAAACAACAACAGAAGCTTATTGCAAAACATATGTTGAGTGATTAAATGCAATTTTATATTTTGAAATATACTACCGGTTAAGATTTTACTCACAGATGTCGGAGAACTCACTCAGAATGACTATTGTTTTTAGCTTTAAAATATAAAATATTTTAAAGTTTTTTACTTTAAAATATCGATTATTCTAAAGTTTATTTACGTTAGTCGTCTCATTTTGGAGCCCCATCGGTCAGCAGGAGCCGAATGTCTATAAAAATATTAAGATGATCAGCTTGCACGTAAAATGTTTACCAAAACATCCCAGACTTTTTGTGTAATGCTAAATACGTCAAACTTTTTTGAGTAATGGAGAATGACTCATTAGATTCGTCAAGTCCCTTAAATAAGTAACTTAGTAGAACTACATACGATCTTCCTAAGGTTTGGTGTATAGAGACTCTTGCATAATAGTACCAATATAGTGTAAAATATTACAAAATATCACTATGCATTACGTAGAAAAATTGAATGAAAAAAAATTCTTTTAAAATTAAATACTCATTTCTTTGAGATATGCCAAGAGGAGTGAAGTATGATTAATAAACCAGCAATAGTTTAAATATTCTCAGTGACAATTTATGAACATACGTGCGGAAAAAATTAACAATACGTTTTAAATTGTTGAAATTTAATGAAATATGTTCACTAAATTTAACACTACGTATATTTCTCTAGTTATTAACTGTTTATAGTAAAGTTGAATACTGACACTTGTTTACAGAAAATATTTGCATATAGTACTGTTGAGTTCCTGTTTAAGAGAAATAATTATTATTCCGTTAGAAATCGTAGTATAACTTACAGTTTTACTTGTTCTCCGACATTTTTGTAAAGATATGTCGGCACATATCTGAAATTTTGTTTGCCTGTGTCAAGGCAACTTTTTGAAGTTACATGTGAAAAACAATGTATTTTCCTCCTTGGCAACGAGTCTCGAATCGATATCGTAGAATTTCAGATAAAATATCGATTATGTATTGCGGCCACGACCTTTTACACTACACTAATATTCTTTGTCTGTTCAAGAAAGTCGTTTCTGACCATCCAGATATATTAGAACAAGTTCTACTACAATTAACGTCCATTATAAAATTTAATTAAATTAATAATTACTTACAACTTTGTATGAGCTCTTTACAATATATATTTTTCGTCCATAAAAGGTCGTAAATCTTTAATTATATATTTAATTAGATATTACAATAAGTCTAAATCAAAAGTTCAAATGAATTAGATAACTGTATTAAAATTGCAATTATTCTAAAATCTAAATCAAAATTGTATTAATTTCAAAATTTAAATTTCAGATAAAATTTCGATGATGCAATCTTACGTTGCCTGAAAAAGTTACACGAGATATTTATACTATCGCAAATCTTTATTCGTATTTTAGATTCTTACCAGATAATGAAATATATTATTAACACTAAGCAATAAAATATTCTGCCTTCCAATTTTGATTATTACTATTAGAATTCATAATTCACAGACTATTAGCTATTAGAAAGGTTTTCGCGAGATATTTTGTGTTTCCATGCTGCACTATTGCTGGGTTAGTCACCCATTCTGGGATAGATATATCTAATTACTTAATTCCATTATCATTAAGCGTGGCTCGTTAGTATGAATGATAATAATGAATAGATATACGATAGCTGTGATCAAAAATCGTAAAGAAATAAAAAGGAAAGTCGTTCCTTATTCCATATTACTGAATGAATGTCTATAAGAATAATTTTAACAGTTCAAAAATGAAGATATGCAAGTAAATTAGTTGAATGTATTGGTAAATATGAAAATATATAAATTGAATGTAACTATTCACGTTCGGGCAATGTGTCATCAAGATGCCTGTAAGGGATAACTCCAGCGACGAATGAAAAGATGCATCCTGTTTCACAACGCTCTCTGGCGGGCAGGCGGTCGCACAGCTCTGATGTTCGACGCCAGTGTATTTGCATTACGTTTACGAGTGGTGCCGAGCATATATGTAGCATCGACTGTGAAGCTTGTCATATAAATTAATTATAAAGTAAATTAATTGTATCAAAAAGCAGTTACAAACCACGTGGGGAATAATAAACTAATTATCTCAAGAGACAAGAGGGGGACCATCCCACCAATTCCGATCAAGAGCCCAACCAAGGTGGTGGCGGATTCAATATTTCTAAAAGTAGTTGTTTGACTAAAACGTGCACTTATCAGTTTTTTTATCTCTAAATTAAATTGTAGCTATAAAAAAACAGAATTCGAGGTTAATAATACTGAACGTGTTAGTAACATTTACACCCCCCGGTCCGAGACTAGTGGACCTATATCGCCGAAAAAAAATTATAAGACTTAATGAGAAAACCTGAAAATTAAAAAAGTGTTCTGCAATGTGCCAAGACAAAAGGCACCCCACATTTAAGAATATATGGATTGGTGACACTGACGAGCGAGTAACATAACACCAGGGACACAATAAAGTGGTAAAGATTACGTCGTCCTCCTTGCGCTGGGGACCAGCACTTCCGATGAGAGGGGCAGAAAAATCGTGAGAATTAAAATGAAAAGAGGGAAAATATCCACATAATGACGATGAGAATTACATGTCATGTTTATTTTGTTAACGGGTAATTTACCGTACAACCAAAGGAGCACTTCATTGACAATAGAAAGCAAATGAAATGTGAAATAGGGACACCGGCAAATGAAATGTACTAATCTGGAAGGAGATTATATTGACAAATCAAAAGTATTTTTGAAAACTCATTTTCACTACCATGTTGATAATTTTCAAACCACCCTCGTATGTCTACGTTCGTGAAGAAACCATGCATCATTTTCGAATAGGGGACCAGATTTAAGTATGTAAAATAACTTTTGTTATGCTTACTCTTATAATTAGTGAGCGATAAAATGCCTCAATAATTCTGTAAGCTGTTATTTTAAGCTATTTCAGAAGTTGTTGTAAATTGCTTTTTTTCTAAGTTTAACCCTTTCGCACTAGACCTATTTTATATACTTCATTTTTGTAAACAAAACTATGGAATTAATATTTAGTTATTATTCAATTTGCTTTATGAATCAAAGAAATATTTTGCTTTTCCTCCAATCAAACAATCTCGCTGAAACAAATGATTCAATTTACAACGGGATCTTGGTTATACTATAAACCCAACCAATCATCTCGTTACAGAAAATTGGGTTTGTTTACGTCCTCCCACAAACTTTTTTTGAAATAATTCATCAAAATTAGTAAATAAAATTACACAAAAAAATCCAGAGTGACGTAGCTTTTATTTAAGGAATAGGCATTGTATCATACGTTTTTTTCTTCCATTTTCTCAGTTTTGCTATTTTTAAGCGGTCAATGGTTTAGCGTGGAGCGCATCCCTCCGCTCGAGGGTTGGCGGCAGCCCAGGCGCGCGTGCCATGCGCCGCGGACCTGCCCGTCGCGGCGGATCCGTGGACTTGAAAACTTGCATAAAAAATCGTGCACTTGACTTGAAAACCGGGTACATTAATGGAGAGGAAAAAAGTTTTACAAAATGTTGAAAAAAAAAATTATAAAAGAAAAAGAAAAAAAAAAAAGATTTGCGCGCGAACGTGAAAACCGCCGCCTTGATGTAGTGGGTGACCCGCCGCGCTGTGCCACGCCGCGCCGCCCCTCCGCCCCCCCCCGAGTGGGACATCGAGGAGGTGGGGGCGAGGTCTGAGGCGGGCGTGGTGCCGACGGGCTCAGAGGCGGGCGGGTGAGCGGGCGAGGACGCGCGACCTGGGCCGCGGCCACCGCCTGGCCCTCGAACGACGGCGGGCACCGAGCGGCGCCGTCGTTTCGGGACCCTGCAAAGCAAACAATGTAAAGCTGTTACTTCGAAACGGACCACACGTAATGCAATTTTTAATTAGTTCAGTAGCTGGAAACTGAAAATGAACCTTGCCTTGCAAGGAATTGGGGAATTCTGATTTTTTGATATATCATATACATGCACCCTCTAATGAAAACTTGCTGTGACTTTCTTATAAAATTAGGATATTTGCGCCATTCTACTCGAAAATGGAACTTATGGAAAATTTTATAACCTACAAAAATAATTTATATTATTTCTCAAAATCACTCAGTTATTCTGGAAAAACTAAATTTACGAGTGATTTTTTCATTGTTTTAAAAATGGCATCGAGAGCACGAGGAAGGCAAGGTCGAAAATTTACAATTTTCATTAGTGAGTATGTTTATGATATATCAAAAAATCAGAATTACCCAATTTCTTGCAAAGCAAAACTCCCTGGCTACTGAACTATAATATGAAGTTTTTCAAAACATACGTTTCACATCCCCGAGCTTTTATGGGGTTTGGTGGTCTTCAAGCGTATATCAAAACTACACTTTTCTAACAGCGAAGAATCATCCTTTGGCCGCAAGGATGTTACTCTGCACCTGCAGGGAAACAAAGTGCACATGTGAGGAAACATTTTTCCCCCAAGTAATTCTATATGCAATAAAGTTAATTAACTTTTATAATAACAATATTATGTTTTACTTGTATTTTAGTCTAACGATAAATATTTTAAGTAAATTATAAATGCTTGAATTTTTTCGCAAAATCGCAAAGAAATCAAGTCCACTTTCTATTGAGTCTCATGGGAATCACACCAACCTAGTACTTTTACGAAAATATTTCTAATTTTTATAACTTAATATATTGTACTTACGACCTCCTTCCGAGATCAGCCTACACAAGCGCCTCCAGAAAATATTGGCATGATTTTAGGTAGTTAGTTGATTCACCGGCCACTGTAAAAAAATCCTCCATAGAATTGGGTTACTCGACTTAAAGAATAATTTTATCATCAAAACTTACATTCCACATAGATAAATCTATGTATTCTGCACTTGAAAATTTTGTGGAGGATGTGAGGTCTTGAATACCCATAAGCAAATTTGATGTTTCAGATTACAACTTCCGAGCCTGCAGGCAAAAATGTACCAAGTGAACTGTGAAATATATTAGCAGAGTTTAAGAGGATAAAGTGAAAGGTTTGATTTTCATCAAGACGTGGCTCAATCGATGAGTCTTCAAGAGTAACCCTTCTGGTAAAAGTCGACCCCATAGCACCGCTTAGGCTAAACATTTTCTCAATGATTTGACTTCAACTAAAGCTAAACTCTTCGTGTTTTAGGAAGTAAATGCGCTTTATATTACTGAGGAAAATAATTTCTTCATTTGTTTTATACTTGCTTTTAATACACATACTATTGATAATTTTTTTTATTGTCAAGAAAGCAGAACAAACTGCGTATGACCACGTGGAGGACAATAAACTAATTTACTCTCCGGAAGCAAGCAAGGGACCATCCCATTAATTCCGATCAAGAGCCCTAAGGCAGAATAATGAATAAAACAAAGTTTCGTTGTATAATATTAACAGTTTTTATAAATTCGCTTCATTCGATTCTTACACACCAGAACATACAAAAATGGCGGCCCAGAGAAACGATTCCGATATTCATACGTGGATAAAGTTAACCATCTTTTTGAAATGTCCGGTAACATATCTAAATAATGTAAAACTATGGAAAATTTCCAGTGAAACAAATAACATCCGTCACATTAGTGATCTAGACATATTCCAAATAAATAATATGTATAGTAATTCACCAACAATACTTAATAGATTTATTTTAGTAGGTGAAGTTGAAATGAAAATAAATTCATTTAATTATATTTATTTATGCCAATTTCACACATTTCAGCGATTTTATTCTATTTACGCTGGTACTATCTTAAATTAACAGAACGCCAATTTTATATTTTATATTTTATGGGTAACTTTATGTTTAAAAATTTGAAAGACAGTTTTATTTTTGATGAACTCTCAGATGATATGAATACAAAAATTTTCTTTTGTGATAACGTTACAAAATTTTGAAAAAATCGGTTTGTCATTTTTTTTACTATTTTTGTAAATTGTAAGCAATATTTAAGTATGTTGAGATTGTATATTCAACAGAAGAAATTATAATATAATGAGCCATGTTCCATGAAAATCGGTGTTAAGTACTTCTTTCAAACTTGCCCTACTAGACCCATTCTTGCAATATTTACAATTAAATACTTTCGTTTAGTAAATGGATTAAAATATTTTTTAATTTACGCGAGTTATTTTTATAGTTATATTTTTATGATAAAATTTGAGATTTCCCATTATATGAGAACGACATTTTCAAGTTGTTTCATCAAAAAAATAAGTTTCATTATAAAAATATTTTTTAGAGCATATAATAACTTCAATGAGTTTTAATTTGTAAAATTATCAGAGAAGATATTAACGAGTTATTGATTGACAATGGAAATACTAACAAACAGTATTTTTTGTAATGAGAGATTCAATGGTAATTCTTAATTTATACTTTGTTTTCTCAAAATAAATGGAAGGATTGATAAAAACTGTCCATTTATAAGGTTTCGTGAAAATGTAAGCTTGATTTTTAGACAATTTTTAGAGTATATGGCGGTGAGCAAATTCTTATTCTAAAAGTCACCTGTATGACTGCAAATGCCTTCTGTACGGGGTGGTCATTCAACGTCGCTCTCGCGATCGCCATCTTCCGCGGTTGCTTTTTTCTGCCGCCACTCCGGCGTTTTGGAGACGCCGGGAGAGGAGCCTCGGCTAGTGGCAGCCTCCACACGCGCACCCGCAGTCACATAACGAGTGGTAGCGGCCTACTGGGCCACAGTTGCCGCAACAGCCGCCGGAGCAGCAGCACAACGAACATAGCCCAGGCCCACCGCAGCCACAAGGTGGTAACAGGGGACAGTGTGAGCATGCGCCCCCGCATCCTCCACCGCAGCCGCCGCACCCCATCGCTTCACACACTCACCTGTCAATCAATCACACTCATTTACACGCATTTAACGCATCGAAACTATTCTATACGTTTTTGTACTAGCAATAACTTTGCTTGTCGAAGATTTTTATAATTATTTTGTAATTAATATAAGATTAATATTATTAAAGTTAATAGAATTGCAGTGAATTCAAATATTAAATTTAATATTAATTAATTTAAATTAAATCTGTTGCTATATAAATTATGATTTTGAAAACTTGAACACTGCTGATCTTGCTCTATCAATTAACAGTTATGTGTAACAACCATGTACGCAAGAAAACAGAACCCTAGAACGAACTTGATTCGGTCGTTACATGAAGAGATATTTATGACAATTATTATTACCTAGCTGGAGTAGAGTCAGAACTAGATGGAATAATGTTTCTTGTTGGATATCTCCAACTAGGGATTTACTCTCACGGAAAACACTTGAAGCCTTGGGGATCGGATGACCTCTTTTTTGCGGACCGCCTGTAAAAAGAAAAAATTCTAGTTTACTCACATCGTTCTTTTGACCTGAGTGAATTCATCATATGGTTCATTAATAATTTCAGAATGATCTAATCGAATCTATTTTTTCACATTTGGTTTTGATAAATTTTTCATTACGTCCTTTGCATGTATTCAAATGTTTTCTATATATCTAGGTGAAATTACTTAATGCAAACAATTTTGATATTTTTTGAACTAAGTTTGAACAATGATACATGTAAGCAGTTACTTTCTCATTGTTAATTGCTGCCACATACGCTGCCGTATACGCTGCTGTGAACAAGGGATGCAGGGACACTCCACGTCTCCAATAGATTGGACGCAGAAGTCAACACTGGGTCCATCTGATTGTTCTGCAGAAGTTTTTTTGCAAGCGATTTCAGATGCAGGAAACATCTTTTTTTCACACTCTGCTGTTGTGTAGGTCCGCGTCACACTAAAGGCATAAGCCCCATGTTCATATTCCGATTGATAAAGTAATGATGGATTATCTAGTGGTTGGTAAATCTGCGTCTGAAAAGGCGTAGACTCGGACACCTCTGCTGGGCATTCCATTAAGTCTAAATTCGGAGTTTGGCAATCCCATTGGTTGTAAGAGTAGGTGGGAAATTCTTTCTGAGAACAGTCTATTGAGCAATCTTGAGGTGTATATTTTGGAGAACAAGACGCGGGCATGTAATCGTAATACTCACATGGAGGAGTAGGATCACATGGGTTAATCGGCAGTGGATTTTCGCATGCACTGTAGTTAGTATATGGATATTCACACGCTGTTTCGAACCTCGATGAGCACTCCATTGGAGTATCAAAAGGTGAGCAGATATTCGGTGGTGCTGTGCGAGGCCTGCAGTTGTCCGGTGATGCCCTTACTAACTGTTTCGTTTCACATCGTGTGTATACCTTTGGTTTTGAGCAATCTTCGAACACCGATGTCACTAGATATGGTGAGTTGCAGGCAACCGAAGACGAGTCATATGACGCACATAAAGGTGGTCCAGTTTCCTTCGAACATTGCGAGAGAGTGATGCCAATCTGCGGACGTGCCGAGCAGCTCTGTAGTGAAGGTTCTCGTGTTGAGCAAGGTGATATTTTACGGGTCGAGCAGGCCGGCGATATATTTCGATACGTACAGACTGGTGAGGGATCGCGATTGCATACTGGTGGCGAACTTTCATTCGATTTGTACCTACGCGTTGTTGTGCAGGACGGTGTTATCGTTATACGAGGTGGGCAGATCATTGGAGAAGATTGCCGAGGTGAACCTACTGATGGTACAGATTCACGTGATCTACAGAAAGTTGGGGTAGAGCCACCGTCCGAGAAGAGTCGCGGTTGAAATATTTGCGATGGGTTTCGTGTTTTACAGCAGACGTGCGGATACCCTCGTGAACACCTCGTCGAGGGGCAGATTGTCGGCAGTGTGCAGTCCGATTGTCCCGATACCTGGTGCGAACATAAATGAGATGTCGGGTACTGCGAGCATACTGGTATGTATGGGCAGACAGGCGTATGCGGACATGCAGAATTGTGCGAGCACGCAGGTGTGTACGGGCAAACCGGTGTGTGCGGGCATACAGGTGTGTGTGAACATACCGGAGTGAGCGGACATGGAGGAGTGTGAGGGCACGGAAGAGTTTGAGGGCATACAGGTGTATGTGGGCACACACTTGAATATGGACTCGGGCATACAGATGGGTGCGGACAAGGAGGCACGTGCGCGCATACAGATTGAGGATATAGTTTCGGGATACACGAATCAGATGAAATAAATGACTTTTTAGGAGGGAAGATAGGCGGAGGGACATCACACACAGGAGGTGAGATTACGGGTTTTATGCATATGCGTGATGAAGATCTTTGTGTTTTGCATACTTGCGGAGTGGGTGATATGCAGAGGCGTTTTCTTAGTTCAGAAGGTAAACATAACTGAGAGGTTGAGTCAAGTGGCAAGAAAATATTCGATTTACACTCATACGTCGACGGAGTACAAGGGGTAGAAGGGAAGATTTGAGGTGGTGTTGGCGAGCATATTCGCGGTGGAAAGGTTGGAGAACCGATTCGCGGGGGAGAGGGGTTAAGACAGATTTCGGGAGGAGTTGTCAAGCAAATTTGAGGAGATGGGGTTGGCAAGCATATTTTTGGTGAGGGTGTCGGGAAACATACTGGTGGAGGGGGAGGAAGCAAACATTTTTGTGGAGGGGGAGGCGGCAAACATTTTTGAGGAGGGGGGGATGGTAAACAAACTTGAGGAGGAGATACAGTTGGCCAGCAAATTTGCGATGGAGAATCCGATCTGTTGCAGATAGGTAAAGGAGAGGAGCAAACGTGAGGTGGATGTGTGAGGGATGTACAGATATGAGGTGATGTCGAGGATGATGAGCAGACGTGGGGTGGATGCGGTATAGTGCAGATATGCAGCGTTGTTAGACACGTCGGCGTTGATTCACCAGCCGGCGTTGGTGGACACGTCGGCGTGTTGGTGTAAGTTGTTGATGGTGGAAGACAAGTCGGCGTAGGTGAACACGTTGGCGTTGGTAAACACGTTTGAGTGGGTGCACAAATTTGGGAGGGAGAACAGGCCGGACTATATGTATTTATTTTGCAATCTGATATATTCGGTTGCAATCTGTTGCAATCTGGTTGAGGTGTCAGGCAGTCTTGTGGTGCCTCCGCTTTAGAGGATGGAACAGAATGGAAAGATTGCGATGAACATTCAAGTACAGGTTTAAATGCCTGGGAAGGACAAATCGGTGGAGTTCGAAATAATTTAGAAGAGCACTCAAGTTTAGGTTTCAAATCTCGTGATCGGCAAGTCGGTGGAGTGTGAAACGATGGACACTCCGGTGCAGCATTGGATGATTTTGATTGACAAACATGTGGAGTGTGAAATGATTGCGATGAACATTCAGGTGGAAGTTTAAATGTCTGCGATTTACAAGTCGTTGAGGAAATGTATAAATTAGATGAACACTCCTGTAAAGGTTGTAAATCTCGCGGAATACAAGTCGATGGTGAGTGAAGCGACGGTGTTTCACAGTCTTGGGGAATAGATATTCTTGAGTGACAGGAATAGGGTACGACGAATGATGGAGACGAACATTCAGGTTTGTGGGTTTTTGTGAGACAAATTTGTTGAGGACGAAATACTTTTGATGGGCATTCTTTCAGGGATTTTAAATCTTGTGAATAGCACATTGATGGAGAGTGAGATAACTGCGATGTGCCAGACTTTGAAGGATTAAATGCTTGGGATGAGCAAACAGGTGGTGTGTGATACGAATGCGACGGGCAATCAGGCGGAGGATTGAAGGCTTGTGAATTGCAAATGGGAGGTGTATGAAATACCTGCGATGAACACTTAGATGTAGATTTTAACGGTTGTGACTGACACTGTGGTGCAGTGTGGTATGCCTCTGAGGGGCAATTTGAAGTTTGTGATTGGCAGGATTGTAGAGGAAAATTTGGCTGGTCTTCACATGTCACAGTTTTAGAGTGACATACTTGTAGTGTGTCATGTTTACACTCATGAGAAGAATGTTTTTCCTTGCATTCTGAAGCAGGGAGTTTATATGGGCATATGCAAGTCTTATGAGTATCTGATTTTTTTTTTGGTGGTGACTTGCGGGTGTCGTGTGTTTGAATCGAATTGGACGAACTATCCCCCGTAGAGCTGTAGACTTTTGATTTAGCCGAAGTGCTATGATGAGAATTATATTTCTGTGCTTCCGGCACCTGCCAGCCCACACGATGCTTGATTTTTGTCTGTGAAGGGTTCTCTCGCTGACTGGTTTGATTGTTTCCTTGGTGAATTTGTTGCGTAGATCCGTTTGGGGGAGTAATATGTATTGAAGGTATGCCCTGGTTTATCTTCTGAGAGTGAAACGATTGTGAGGGACTGTTCTGAAGAGCATTCTGAGCATCGTATTGTTTGCCAGATGAGGCATGATAGGAGTTCGTGTTAGACTGCGGCAAATGCCATGCCACTCTCTGCTTTGATGGGGACTTGTTGGCAGGGTAATACGTCTGCGATGGATTATTCCTTAGAGTGTTATAGTTTTGGTTTTCTGATGGTACACGTGTGTCAGATCCTGATGAGTTAATCCCCTGAATTGGCTGACCATGATATTCTGGTGATCCCTGCCAGTTCAACGGATGCTGAGACGGTGACTGATTAGTTCGGTGAGAATTATCCCGAAGACCATCGTAAAATTGAGTGGTGGGTGAAGGATTCTGTAGCTGATATCCCAATTGTGTTTTCGATGTGTCAAGCGACCAATGATGTGGATTATTGGATATTGGTGACGGAAGTTGTAAATCTGATGAACGGTGACGGGGATGATGAGACTCTTTTAGTGTAATAGAAGCCTCCACATGCCAGTCAGCCGGATGCTTAGTCGTAGACAACGGGCGGATCTGTGGTATGAGAGTATGAAACTGGTGCTTGGACTGAATAGGATACGACAGCATGCGAGATGGACATGGTGCTGGAGTATACGCCCGAGAAGGACTTGTAGATGAAGTTTCGATCAACTGTGAAGGTGAATGAGTTACTGTCTGAGACGTTGAATCAGGAGAAGTTTTGCAATATTCATTTGGAGTATGATTCGGTGATGAATTGATAGTTCTTGGAGGATGTGTCAACGATTGACAAGATTTAGGTTTAAGATTTTGTGATGAACTAATTTTCGTAATACAGTTTACTTGTTTGGTGCAATCCGAAAATTTGATTCTTTCTAATGCACTTTTCGATGTCTGGGGTACTATCGGTGAATATTTGTCGTTGGAAGGTATTGGTGTTATACGCTGCGACGGGTTATTCTTGTCTCCACTCAAAATGCGGCTTGGTGAAGTGGCGGTTGATTCTATAGGGCTGAGGCAAAAATACGTTTTAAATATTATTTTTCCACTGCAGATATTCATTAACCTGTACCTCCAATACTGGCAGGTATAAATTATTATTTATCGTGAGATGGAACTATAGCTTGAATACATTGAGATGACGAAACGCAAGAATCTCGCTTTTCAAGTGTGTTGGTTACAATTCGTTTACGGACGCTTGGATGTACTGTCTCCGAGACTCAGCACTGCGTTTTTGACGTCTTCAGCGGAAAGCAAAATGTACACAAACGAAATCGGTTAATAGCCACATTACATATGTATAGTATTGTGTGAAGCTTAAACACGCTTGTTTTAAATATTATTTTCTTATGACTTTCAGCACACCTTTTCGAGGATTCAAGCAGCAAAGGTAACTATAAAGATTCTAAAAATATCTTTCAGTTCCCAGAGGAATGAAAAGAAAACTGTCTCGTGAATGAGAAATTAGACGGAATTATGTGTATTGGAAAAATAATTGTGGTTTTGAATATTTATTATCCTTCATTGCGGTTATGAATACCGGAAGTTAATGCAACTTTTTTTATATTGAATATATTTGGCAAATTAAAAATTTATTTACGACTGGCGTTTTTTAAATTTTAAGCTAGAAAAGTGTCCTCTATCTTAAGTTCACTTATTTTGTCGTCAGCAAGCAAGTAATATAGTTTTTGAAATATGGAAATTGTCAAGTAATAATGACTTTTCTCAATATATTTAAGAGTACAATGATTTAAGACAAGAAAACTAAAATAAGATAGACAATTTAGTTTCTAAGAATGTACAATTAGTTTGTTTGTCATTGTTAATATTCAATTTAATAGTGTTTAATTGTATACAGGCATATTGGAGTCTAGTATCTTCAATCTCATTGAGTATATATGGCATATAATTTAATATATGGTATATATTAATTCTTATGTAATTGTAAAAATTGAAGATGAAAGAAGTAATGTGATATTCCAAAATCTACAAGAATTTTAATAATTATTTAAATTAGTATGAATTAAAAATTAATAATGAAAAAAAATGGTAATTTTACTTTTACTAATGCCCGCATTGATAACAAGTTGAAAATAACCTTGAAAATTTGAGTTCCAGAAGTACTAGTAAGTAACTATCCACGGAAAAGTAACTAACCCCGGACTTCGGGAAAGTGGAATTTTCATGAATTTGTCCCACAATAATTTGGCAATATTTCTCACTAATTTTGAACCGCTGTATGTTGATGACATCAATAATCCAGCGCTAAGCTTTCTAGTTTCTATTGTGTAAATAGCTCATTTGTTGATCAAGGTTGATGGAAGTACCAATTTTTGCAGTTTATATTACTTAGTTTTTCTTCTCTGTAGTAGATGTTAAATTAGTTATTATTGACCTGATGGTGGGGTATAAATCGAAAACAAAAAAATAGAAAATGATTTGATTTTAAATAAATGAATCACTAGAATCCATGTTTAAACGGGTATATTGTAGTATTAATACATAAATACTGTCAGGAAAATGAAGTGGCAACCGTATTTTTCTGATTATCTTAGGATCTAATATTCTGTAACCAATACAATTTTTTTATATTATTTCATAATTAATGATGTAACATATTTACTATGAATTAATATACAATATGTAGTTGAAAACAACCGTTAATATATGATAAATTTTAATGTTGGTATTCTAGTGAATTCATTTTCAATATGTTTCAAAGCAGAATGTATTCTTACCACTCACAAGAAGTCTTAACCATTGAATTATGCAGCTGGTAATGCTCAGTATTCCGGAGATGTATGGTGCCACGTCTGCTCTGGTATGGTTTTAAACATATGATGTGTCGTTATGGTTACATCAACAAATTATTTGTTTTTGAACACATTGTTGCGTGTGCAATATATTTCGTTATTAAAAAACACATCGGATTGAAATAAATTTCTAAAACTATGTAGGTAAAAAAAGAATAAAATACACCTTAATGACTACCACGCCTGGAGTAGGAATGAAAGGAATTTTTGCGTGGTTATTGGGAAAAATTATGTATTATTGAGAATCGCACATACTAATATTAAATAATGGCGCTCTTCAGTAGTTTTGACTTCCAATGTATTCACAGCAATTTCCTTGATGATGACCTTAAAAAGTCTTACCTTTCTCCATGATGAAAGATGGCTGTTTGTTTACTCAGCACTGAAGACGTTATTGCCAAGGTCCGAAACCATACCCTGTGTAAAAGGTTGGGTAACTCCCTCCTGCACCTCCAATGCTGAAAATTCAAACAAATTTAATTCAAAGTCTACCAAACTACTTTCGAACAATAATGCTATTCCAATACGCCAATGAATAATTTTATTTGAAATATGGAATTATTTTAATTTTCCAATTATTTATATAAAACAGAAATAACTTACTAGCGATAAACTCCCATTGCGAAGTAAATTTTTTAACCTTTTAATTTAGGACTACTCTTCGCCTTCTTCGAGGAATTGGTTATACTGAATGACGTTCTTTTCCTTCTGCCGTCCTCTTTTGTGACATTGTTTCCCTTAGTTACAGAATCAATAAATCGATTCTAAATCCAGGGTTTTCCATCATCGCCAGGGACCAAACCCGAGGCCAGTGTACACACACGGAAAATTACCTTTAGAGCCAAAACCAGGGCTGTCAAAATGAAAATCATGAAGAAAATCAGGTCAACAAAATTTTATAAAAATACTACTTTAAGCTAAAGTTAACTAAATAACTAAAAGTAAAGAAAAAATAATTGTTGCCGTTCGTAGATGGTACAAAATCACATCTAAATCAAGGTTTATGGGTTTCAATTTTTTGTGTGTAGTTTATCATACTGTTCCAAATCGTGCGACGAGGTCATTTACCTTACCTAACGAGATTTAAAATTTTAAAATTATCTCTAACATTTCACAACTGCTAGTCGCGACTCTTCAAGTATTTTGCACGGTGACGAAGAACATGAAATGCTTTGCTTGACAAACAGTAAAATTCTTTTCTGTGTGTGTATGTAAAACTACTGACGTAAATTAATAACCGACAGAATATAAGGGGTTACGTTTATCGTGTTTTTGTCACCAATACAACTAGATGCGTGGGCTATATTTTCAGTAAAGTTTGGTTAAAACGAACGCATATTTTAACTGATATTATAAATTTATAAATCAAACAATTTACGGTTTAGATCGTGATTTCAATCGATTTGCAGAAGCTAGATTTCTTCTGACAATTCGTACAGATGTGTCGAGTGATGTATTACACTAAAACACATGGACAATAACTAACCTAGACAAATACGAACAAAATCAATGATGTTGATGTTATTATTTATGTTATCTGATTTTTTTTTACAATTTTATAAATATTTGTACTTGAAAAATAGAACAATAAAATTGTGGTACTTACTATGGCCAACAACCCATTCTATATTTAAGTTATACTTGAAATTTTGTAGATTAATTTAAAATGATGTGTTTAAAATTAAAACGATATTCGTTTGTATAAAATAGTCACAATTGTTTTTTCCTTTGTTTTTATTGAATTATTGTTATAACCAAGCATAGGAAAAATAAACTCAAATACGTTGAAAATCTTATATATTAATCAAATATTTTGAATTGAAAATATTATTTTACATTTTGGCGTACACATCCGAGCTTGAGGAACCTTGTTCATACATTTGCGGACAGCAGTATTGATATGAACGTTGTTCTAGAAACAACACTAGTAAATTTATCTTTTCCTGATTTTATCGCTACCAAATAACGTTTCATGTTACCAGTATCTCTATGGCATACCAAGTTTTCATTCCCTAAGTATAAAACACAACTTCAGTTGTAAAAAATCTAATACCTCTTTCAATATATTTCTCGATGGAATATGTCATTTATAATATCAAGAAGTTATGTCAACATGAGATTCTGTTATGCTCGATTGTGTGTTTACAGAGGTCAATAATAAAAAGCATTCACTAAGCTAAATTTTGCGAGGTATCCGATGACAAAACACCTCAAGTATTTCTTGTTGGAAATGTCAAACAGCAAACTGAGTCTAATCCTTCACTATTGAATTCTGTAGCCTACTTAGTGAAGTGCAACCTACAAATTTATTTGAAGACTGCTCTCGATTCTAAATGTACAAATACATTTAGTACAAATTTGCATTAAAAATAAAAGTACAAATATGATTTTTTTAAAATTGTAACACAGCGTAATTATATATTTTCAACCTATTAAATTCAATTTGTGTATGGGATTACTTGGGAAACAAATAATCTGAGACCCCTTATTTAATTTTTACTCACAATTATAAGTACTACAATTATATAAAGTGGAAAGATCATAAAAGCAACAAATTCAAATCGTTGGCTAAGACTGTCATTATTTTTGTCACCAATGCTAGAACCAATAATAATCTAAAACATATTCCACTACAATATTCATAATACTAATTCACTAAAATTGTTCCAGTTACCTAGATCCCACTTTTCGTCAACCTGGTTCTCTACTTCGAATCATGTTTCTACCCGTCCACTGTCAATTTCTTCAATCTTTTCGTTTTCTCGGACATGATTTTCTCGTGCAGTAGCGCTGCAGAACAGCGGTGCACAGCACAGTGGACAGGCAGGCAGCGACTAAGTAGAGTCCATAAAGTGTTGCTGAGCTATGTAAGATATTATTTTCTTAGCAAAGAAATCTCAAACGAACAAACAAAACCAAATGATACTTTCTAGTAAATCCTAATACTTAAGTCCATTATATATCTGTTCTAAGATGAACATTAATTATAGAAACGTACATGAAATAATATTGAACATTGGCATAGCATCTCTTCGAAGACTTTCTTAAATATAAAATACTGCAATAAAGGAACTGATAGTAAAACAACACATGAAAGTAAGAATTGCAAATGAAATGCTAATGGCCTGGAATATTCAACAATTTAAATACTAGAGTAACAAATACATAATTTAAAATGACACATTTTATGTTCAACTTATTTAATATTTCATTCGAATTAAATGCGCATTGTATTGTAATAAGAAACTGTTACGTCAATAAACTTTGGCATTAAAATAACATTCTTTTGTCTGGCAAACATTTTGTTTTCAATAAATACTCACCAAGGTTCACACATGGCGATAGATTATTTTCTTACGAAGAGGAGAGCAACGTCGAAGAGATGGTTGAAATGTGGTGTTGCGGAGTTGTACTACATATCCTTAAATTTACAACGGAGACATTTTTGTGTCTCCGCCCGAGCGAGATGTTTGCTATCATGGAAGTTACATTCGAAGCCACTCAGAAAATCTACATTGCTTACGCAACAATTGGAAATGAATCCTCATTTATTATACGTTCATGTAGCGACGAAAATATGGCGGAGAATTCATTATTATGTGATCATACAAAATATGTGAGTGTATTAACTGACTTATGTGTGTGGGTTCTTTCACGTGGTCCAGTTTATATTTAACATAGATCTGTATCATTCATTTTATTTCATGAATATTGACAGTTCTACGAAATGTTTTATGTACGCTCAGTGAAGCAATTACTCCGGAAATTACTAAAAAGAAAAGTTCAAGGAATTAATGAAGCACTGATTAAGGTTTAAGCCAATTAAGTCACGTTGAATGACTTTGTACGAACAGTTTGGGTTACAAATTAATTCAACCTATATGTAGAATATTGTGTTTGGATAAAGATTTGATTTATTACAGAAAGAGAATCGCGAATATTTAAAATCATTCCTTAAAGCATAGAGAGCGACCGTGCTTGACGCCTGTGTGAGGTTTGCCAACGCTGAGAGAAAAGCACTCAGTTTTCTTCGTTCACGTACAAAATATGTAGTTATTTCCGATTCTTTTGCACTAATCTTATTCGTTGGAATTCAACTTCAAACTCACGTATTGTTCATCGTTCAACCGATACTTTTTATTCGAATTTTCCAGGACTTAAGTCGTTCTGTAAAATTAGTTGTTGTATTAATCAATAAAAGTGTAACTATTTCTACAGCAAAAGACAACAACAAACAAACATACTACTAATCATTTTAAGACATCAAATTAGCCCTATGTTGCAATATATCTAAGTGAAAACCACCGC
Organism: Laupala kohalensis; assembly: GCA_002313205.1. NCBI lineage: Eukaryota > Metazoa > Arthropoda > Insecta > Orthoptera > Trigonidiidae > Laupala > Laupala kohalensis. The sequence continues at coordinate 82,206 of NNCF01127665.1, forward strand.
AATTCGAAACGTTCACTCATTTGAGAGATAATGGTATTCGTTCACATACCATGTTCACGCTCACCTGGTACGTGGTATATTATGATGTTATATTATAATTATATTAGAGAGTTATGAATTATTCCTATCTAATGGTTTGAAACATCAAGAGATGAGAGTAACTTAAATACTCTAATTAAAAATATCATTAAGCCAAGGAGTCGGACTGTCAGTGCTTTAGTTTAGGTTGCTGATGCTTGAATGATAATATTCTAATATACATAGTGAAGATGTCTCCACTTGCTAAAGTTATTACGCCACACGTAGGAGTCACTTGGCGTGCAGAATGAAATCAATGGATGCATTATGTGTTTTGCTTGTGGATCACATCATACATAATTAAGGAAAATCAGAAACTACGTGTGATATAACCTTCAGCTTACTTGCTACAAACACTATTTAATACAAGGTAGACACCATCCATTTCGCTTAGAACTAAGTTGTTTGTTCAAGAAAAAGTTTTCTAACTAATAAACAATCAAAATTGGCACCTTGGCTTCTGGAACCGGCTTTGACATCGACCGCGGAAGACTACGATAGCAAATCAATTTTTTTTCTTAAAATTTCTTTACGGACGCTTCTCTACAAATATATCGTGTATATTAAAATACCAAACATAAAAAAGTTATAAACTGACCCAACATGGCCTTATCTCCTTGTACCTGTATGCGACCACAAAGAAGTAAAAAGGAACGGATGCATAAAAATGTATAAAACTATTCACATTCAATTGTTGTTAAAAAATTTCTTACGAATGACTAAATCCCATTTCAGTATAACTAGCATTATTACGTTACAATAGAGGCACGAGTAAACAAAGATTTTTTTTATTTTTATATTTAGTTGGGTAGGTAGTTCAATCAATACTGTCATCAATACCTTCAAATAATGTAATATGTTTTCACACATAACTTAAGAAACATTTCTAATAAAAAACATGCACATTATTTTGTCTAGCAAATATTTAAACTCAGAAATGCAGCCCACTGAATTGAGTAGTACGACACATTCTTTCGTGATACCACACAAAAGTAAACAATGGAATCTAGGAATAGAATGTGCCAAATGATATTTACAATTTTTCTATTCTTGTAGCAAAATTTTCACTTTCATATTAAAATAACATTTTCTTTAACTTACCTCTCACATGTTTAATTTAGGTTTCATTGGTTACAAGTGCTACAACCTTTACATGTTCTCTTTTTCCCCTTCACACATGGGGATTGCTTGCACAAAAATAGAGCGGCGGTAACTACCACTGGCACCAAGCAGGCTGCCAGGAGGTACATACCATACACAGTCGTGCTGTTAGAAAAGTAACAAGGCTCACTAAGACGTACAGGGCAAAATTCATTCTATAAATATTCTAGAAACAATTTAAAATACTTGTTCTTCTCTCGTGATTAAATAAAATATTATAAAATATGATCATTGAACATGAGTACAAATTTTATCGATATATGTTAAATAAGAAATTAAGATAATCATTCTAAAAAAATTGAAGAATAAAATAAACTTTAATGTTGAAAACATTAAATTCATTTTTCCGTAAAAGAACTTGTTATTGCACCGATATAAGCAATAAACCGTGGTATGTTGGAAGCAGAATCAGTCATTTGGAAGCAATATATACAATTGGCAATATGACACTTATCGTTTCAATTAGAAAGTTTTAACATAAGAAGCCAATTACATTTTTATGATCATTTTATAAGTCTTTTATCAAATTTTCTTTGCAAAATTATTCCTACGTATTTATTTTGATATGAATATGTTTTTTTTTCAACCTATGGAGGTTAAACTTAAGTTCTCTTTTAATATCCTCATTGGATCTGAATCCCCTAGTTCATGTCGCGTTTTATTCTAAAACACAAAAACTTTATAAGGTAGAGTGTATTATGCTGGATGCGAATCTACACCTCTATAAAACAGATCATAACCCAACTATTTTATCCACCTGCCCGGTCTGGGTTGGAGTATCAAAGTCTAATTTGAAACCATTATTCGTTTCCCAAAATAAATTTTTAGGAATAAGGTATCGATCAGCCAAATAGCCGTTTACTCAAGGAACTTAATGAAATAAAATCCCGTCTAATTATTTTTCCTCAAACTCCCATATTCCTTATGCTTCAGTCATTTTGACTCTGGGAAAGTTACAGATCCCTGCCACATAAGAATGGGTACTTAAATAAATTTAGTGCGCTTAGAAATAATAGATAAGAAATAGAAGTTCACGTAATATCAGTAGTGGAGTACCAATACAGGAATCTAGTAAGCATTACCTTCTATTTTCCGTTTCTTGCCATTTATTTTTGTTAGTTTTTGTATATTTAATGTTTTGTATGTAATTACTAACACCATATTACTTTTTTAATATTTGTATGTAATGCAACTTGTAAGTAAATACATTTTTAACTTCTGTAATGTGACCAAGTCAATAAACAGAAAAAAACCAATTTAAAAAAATTGCTATGAAAAATTGGAAGATGATACCATTAAGACGATAAAATGTCATGTAATACATGAGATGAAAGTGCCTTATAACCGTAACTAACATGTCTAGAACATTCATAAATTCAATTAAAATGTCACACAAAATACAATTTTTTCATCAAAATGTCGTGTTTTTCTATCGATTACCGTTACAAATAAACTGAAATTGTATTTGTCCTAATTTGTAGTAACACGCATAATAGAGGAGGAAATGTACGAATTGCTTGATTTTGTCAAAACAGTAAATACAAATTATTTGCAAAGATCTAATACTTTGAAGTCTATTTGCAGATATATTCACCTATAATTGTTTATCGTAAATAAAGATTCCATGAATCTGAATATAACATTACATAACCTCGTAAAAACAAATATGTACGTATACTGACTCTAATTTGAATGCTTATTTTGAGCGGAATATGTATAAGAAATTAAAGGGCTCTGTGAATTTACACTAAAAAGTAGATGATAAATCGTCTAAATAATGTCATTCAAGGGAATAGTACGGAGTTAAAATTTAAACTGCTAAAATTGTAGGTAATGATAATAGAAAGCGTGATGAATCATTCTAATGACGATTAATAAAATGTTATCAAATGGAAAATGAGTAATTTAAACTTGTTTGACATCAAACTAACTTTCTTTTGTCTAACATTTTGTTTTTCATAAATACTCACCAAGGTTCACACATGGCGATTGATAATTCACACAAACTTCAGAAGGAGAACAATGTCAGAAGAGGACGTTGGAGCATGGAGTTACGGAATTTTGCTACACATCCTTAACTTTGGAACGGAGACATTTTTGATGAATCTACATCCGAGAGACTTGCCTAGTCCGATGATAGCCCACAAAGCTACTCGGAACAACTACATTTCCAACGCAACAATAGGAAAAGAAATCTTATTTGTGTGATCAATGGAGGGTAGAGTACTATATGCCTTAGTGGAGAGTAATCCCGTTTCTTAACTAACCATCTGTTTCAACCAAACTGTATCATAAATTAGTTATTCGTTTTATATATGCTTTCCAGTTCCGTTAAATTCAATGAATTGTATTGAAGAAATAAATAATTGTAACTAGTCAGAAAAAATACTGTTTTATTTATTTTTAGTTCGCTTAAAAAGATAACATTTAAATCTCAAAGTTATATGCTAAGGTACCCGAGGCAAATAACGCCCAACTAACTTAAAGTCCATTTCTTCCTGCAAATGCTATTCAAATGAAATATACAAGTCGATAGAACGATTAAACATCTATTCTATTATACAAATGAGTTACGTGAAAATGTGTCTGCTTGTTTGCTACTTGATTACCACTAAACTCCTGGACCAACTGTGATGAAATTGGGCAAGGAAATAGTTTAGATGTCCTGGATGAACATTTACTAACTTCTACTTTAAAAATATGTGGCAAGATAGATAGGAAAGGTCAATAAATGTAGATAAAGTCGGAAAAAAGAGAGTGATATTCGCGTACGCCGCCTAAAATGAATATAGATATGTAACAATTATAAATGGCGATATTGGTTACCTCAAATAGTTCTATAAAAAAGTCCGCGGCAGCATGTATCTATCTACAAAAATTAAACTAAATTATCAATAGAACATTATTAAAAATAGAATTAAAATATTTCAATTTAAGCGAGTAAATTAAGAAGAAAAAATAAATCATGGTCAAATGTAATGGATTATTTGTTTTTTTGCGTTTATCAAAGACATGAAAAGTCTTTATATCGTAAAATTTCGACGCGCTCTGCTGGCCGCCTGCGCTTCTCCGGTGAGCCGTGTTGGCTGTCGCGGCGAACGGAGCGGGAAACATAAATACTCGCTCATGGGAATTATAAGTTTTATTCCATAAAGTCTCAATATAGATAGATTTTATTTTTCCCAAGTTAAAAGTGGAATAGTCCAAGAAAAATCCCGGGCAATACCAGGTATTTCTTCAGCTTGTAATTTTATAAATTGAAGAATTCTAGTTGTAACGAGTAACTACTTATAATGATCATTTAAGGTTAAATGAACACCTATTAAAAACACTGTCTTGGGCGTTACTAAAAGAATGTGTTTATTACCGCCTGGTCGATAAATAAGGTTCTGGACGTAGAAAACATTTATAAGTGATACAAATCATTAAAAAAACATAAAATTCGCAAACTATTATTATTAGAATACAAAAGGAATGTAATAAATGAATATTAAACATTAGAAATATAAAAATTCTTAATACACAAAACGTAATTTGTAACTTGTCATAATCATATAAAACAATATCATATTATTTTATAAAAATTAACATCACGATGGCTGTTTTTTTATTAAAAAACGATAGTGTCAATGAGATCATGAGGTCTTTGAGGTATGGTGCGTTGCTGACAAAATGGTGGTCTGAGCGACTTGCGTTCGAGCTAGTGTTTTCCAATGGGAGATCAGTACTTGTGAGTGAACCGTGACACAAGTCGTACGAATAAGGGAATGTTTTCTGTAGTTTGGTTGTTATTTAACAGTATCGTACCTAACTTGTTTCACAATCATTGATGTTCTATATATGAACTTGTGCAGATTTCACCATATGGGAATACAACTCTTTTAAAATTCCATCTCAGGTATCTTTCTTTTCTCAATGTATTTCGAGGGTATAAGAAAGGAAAATGAAGCTCGCATCTCCAGTCCACGATAAACGTGTACTCAGTGCATGACGTCCTTCACTCGCGGCCAATCATCATCCTCTAAATAATCTGAATCTTCCTACCGTGTCTCGTGCATATACCTGAACGGCATTTCTTGCTCCAGGTAATGGTCTTTTCTGCAAACTTCTATTGGCTATCCAGCTATGAGAAATCAACGAATCCAAATAATGTACTTTTGTTACAATATATTATGCTGATAATTTGAAAACTTTTAACTCTATCTCTTCTTCAGACCTTGCAAGTCGATTGTGTCAACTTGCATTAGGTATCTAATTATGTCTACGTAAATGTGATTCATATGAATTGGGATTTGTCTTTTTGATTTTGACGTAAGATGGCCACAATGGATTTTGACTCCCCTCAACGTCGACATAAAAAAAAGAACTTGCACAATCAGTGTTCAAGAGATTGACGTCTCTGGGTCAGCATCTGGTCAGCATAATCGCCAATACTGTTGGACTGACAAAAACGTATTTGCAAAACATTGTTTCTGAGAAACGTGGAAAAACAAGATATATAATTCAAACTTAGTCATTTTATTACTGAATACTGCCCCTGTGTCTCACCAAAAATTAACACTTCGTTACCGGATTTAATGTAGAGATACGAGTATCTCAGCTAACCATGTGGAAATGGTGCTCAATCAATGACGCCTACCCAGTAAAATATGCGTAGAGTTTTAAATACCAACATAGAAGTGAGAAAAACTGATCAGGGTATATCTGAGGATGCATATATTATTTTGAAGTAAAATAATATATTTTACCGGTATTTTAAAAGAAATAGAAGGATATAAAAAGTGTCAAACTTCTCGCTCGAGTTGATACTTAGCAACGCCACTTCTCTAATCTGTGCTGCCAAATTATCTGACTTCGAGACACTGGCGACCATCTCCAGAGAGGCCCGTGATCAGACACGTCCTTGCGGTGTCGGAGTACGTCTTGGGGATTCTCTATAAGAACAGTTTACTACAACACCATAATTGGCATTCATTGTTTAACCCAACTGAACCTGTCTCTTATACNATTGTTTAACCCAACTGAACATAACACGACCTTACATTTTGTCTATTATTTTATCGTAACTCTTACCTTTTCATCAATGTATTGAACAAGAGAAGTTGAACACCGGTGGGACAGTATAGCCAACAGTTGCTGATAAAAACAAGTGTAACTCAAGAGATTATTTAATTAACCTTCAAGTAAACCAGGTATAAATGTTATGACCACGTTAAATGCATGTTGTGTCTTTTTAATAACATTTATGACATATGGATCAAAGGTTATTTCTGCGTGCTGCAACGCTTTCATGGTTTGAGTGTCAACGTTAATTATACAACTTACAAAATTGCAGCAAAATTAAATTTTATAACTCTTAGAATACGTTCATCCACTGATGACACTGTTTTTAATTTTATTAGATATTTTTGCAGAACACGAGAAGCGAATTTAAAGTATCTCCATTTATCAGTATGTAGTTCTCTTCCCACCTTAACGATGGAGGAGTTTTTTACTACAAAGAACATAACAAAGCTTTCCATTCTTGCAACAACCTGAAATGGTGGTCACATTTATGCAATTGTATTTCCTAATTTAGTTATTTACTTAGTGTTACATACCAATCATTGTAAAATGTTACCATGTGCTATCAAAATTAGACTACACAAGGACAATATTGTATTAGAAATTATTTCACGGTAGGACACTGTTGATGCCACAGTTATTTTTAGTCTACTTCTTACGACGACCACCACTTTACTTCCTCTCACCACTGTTTATCTTGCGAACGGGAGAATCGTATCACCATGCTCTAACCCACTAATAGGATTTTTTTAAATCATCGATATTGGAATTTTTGTGAACTGTTAATTGAATGTGAATATAGTTTGCTTTAATGTACAACAAAAAATTTAAAGTAAATTTAACGGTCAAAGTAATAAACGTTTTTAATGCTTATGTTAATATAAATTTGATATAATTCCGTTATTAGTGAACGTTGAAGAATTTTTTTAGCAGAAGAATATAATTGGTCTAAATGCATATGTGTATCAATTGGAGATTACTCCCTTTGATATTTAGTACCTCTATAAAATAAAGATAGCTAATCACTCCTACGCAGTTGCAATCAAAAGTCAAACTCAATTTTGCAATTTTTATTTCCATTTTGTTTTTTCCGCTTGCACAATGCTTACTTCAAAATTTGTTGACATATATGAATTTTCGTTCCGTTCCACTTTTTCGATTTTGTGTGATTCATTTTTTCTTACATTTTTCGTATTCCTTATCCACATTTGTTTGGTGTTCCTGTTTGCATATGAATCGCTGTTGGGCAGATGGATGCACCTCTTGGAGTCAGCGGGTGGAAGGATTCGTTCACGTGAAGATGAGTCGCTTCTTGCGGAGACGTCCACCAGCCGAAACAGAGTCTCGCGTGACATTCCTAGTGCCGTTGCCACCACTTCCGCCGCCGTTCGCCGTCGATGACGTTGACCGCCGTGCACGAGCAACAGCCGCCGCGCGAGAAGCTGACTCGTCAACGGATGCAGACGCAGCCACTGTCGCCGCGGCTACAAACACACAAGGCAGGTTTTAAGATTCTTAGTTACGCACCTTTTTTAATGGGGTAAATTGAAGCTCTTCGTAAATATAAGAGAGCGTGAAATATGTGTCTGCGTGAGAATATTAGCATTTTAAGCATTTTCCCCCTATTTGTCTTTCGCCCCATTTTCTCCCAGCCATGCAGATAATTCCCCTTTTCCCCCTTAATTTATCTTCAAAATTTTTTTCTCACTTTTAACAGGTATGGCGTGTGAGTCATTCCATTTATACATGCATACGAATCAGCAAAATATTTCGTTTATTAATGTCTAATCATCTCGCATTCAATACGCAAATTATAAACCTATATAAAGTACATTGGTTTAAATAATTTGACAATCTCAGTACATAATCCTTTCGGAACTTTGGCGTTCAACATATCTTGAACAAAGCCACCAAGAATGGAGCTCTGTACAAGCTTTACATAGGAACCTGCTTCTCCACTTGCTTGGCTGCCGATTACATATAATGAAAAATTGCAAATCTAGTTTTCATGTGGACTGCTGTCTATTGAAGTGTGAACACAGTTACACAATTAAAGAGTCAAAAGTTTTAGAAGAGTACTCGTTTCCATTTTCGCTTAAAGGATCAAAACTCAAAAGGTCGTGCGCGCAGACAAAGCGTCGGAACTGTAGACTATCTATCTGTTCAGTTCCGTCACCACGCTAAAGGGGATGTACGAGTACTTCCTCGTACTAGTGAACACCGCATTTCAACACTATTTCCGGACGCCGCACAGTGGATTATATTGAAAAGACTGGCCAAAAGAATTTTATTCCGTGATGGATATGGCGATGGATAATGGCGTATTATAGCTTATTGTATGTAAACAATTGTAATGTTAAGTTAAATGTATTTTTGATTCGAGATGTTATGTATCAAATCTATATATATATATATATATATATATATATATATATATATATATATATATAT
>NNCF01127665.1:92121-105865 GCA_002313205.1 Laupala kohalensis
ATTTTCTTAACATGAATAATTGACATAACATTTGTTTATACTAAAAAAATGATTTTTCGCCATAATTCAGCAAACTTACTGGATAAAATATTTTTGGCCAGTTTTCGCCTCAATATACTCCACTGTGCGGAGACACGAAGAGGTGTTGCAAAGTGGCATTCACTGGCCTCGTGTACGTGCTCCTTAACGATACTCACCAGCTATGATACTAGGATGCACCAGTTGTAGAGGGAGCGGGCTTTGCGAAACGGATATCCTTTGCGGGATTAAACGCCTCAGCGACAACGGTGGCGGGGGTGGCGGAGGCGGCAGCGGCAACAAGAACCGCGTTGGGGACGATCCTGGCGAGAGTGTGGGACGATGCGCCGAGCGTGGCGAAGGCGGCGGGGAGCACGAAGGCGTGTGAGTGAGGCGGACTCGTCGACATGAGCTCTTGGGCCCAAAGCTCACGCCTTCGTGACTGCCGCCCACACTTCGGTTTCCACCGCCGCCACCGCCTACGCATCGGCCACCGCCACCGCCACCGCTGCTCGTCTCCGGCTGCTGCTGCGCCCCGCCGGCGGTTGTCATGGCACCGGACTGAAACAGTGCGAGACGGTACTGTTGGTGGCTGTTATCTACGTCGAATTTCTAAATTAGAACCTATCACTAAATTCATCTTCCTTCGTGCCCGAAAACATATCCGGAAGGCATTCCACGACCCCATCCCCAACAACATATTTCATAAGTACTCTCGGCATCTGTTTCGCAGAAGCAATCCCCGCGCTCACCGTGGGTACCCTTCTGACATACTTCAACTCACCATTCCCCCATTCTACCCTTCACTATCTCTTTTTCAATTTCATCCTTTCACTTCAATCAGTTCCTTCTAGCCATAAAACAGTCATAACTCCCATCAATTTATTCTTTTAACCCTACCTCATTTCTTTTCTTCACTTACACTTTTTCTCACTAATGAGTGCCTAAGTCACCGGTTTCCGGCGGACATGGCACTCTCAATCTATGTTTTAGTAGACCTTGTGAACAATTAAGCCGTGCAGCCCATTCACGATCAGCACCATCCGGTGCAGGTGCGGACAACTGATGCCACACACTCGAGAGGTACTGTTGGATTATAGATGTTGGTAGGTCGGGTTGTTGACAGAGACCCGCACGTATGTCCAAAAGGCTCATGGTACGGAGTCAGCGTGGCTCAGTGTGTACAGCGTTGAGTTTTTGACTGGGTGACTGGGGTTCGTTCCCGATTAAATGAGGATTTTTGAGACTGACACTCAAACCTACACAGACTGCTTTAAAATGAGTACCGGTTCTATCCTGGAGTCAAACTGGCTGGAGCGAGATGTTGGCTACATCATCTCCTAGTGCCGATGCCAAGAATTTGCGGAGCTCTACCATCCGTGAACGCCTTGGGCATCTTCGGGACCTGTTGTCGGATAGTTTGGCTGAATACAGAAAATGGAAACCTCCGCGTCAAACCGACTGATCCACCAGATCGGTAGAGCGCTGAGAAACCACGGACACAGTCTCAACTGCTTCCCAGTATACAGAAAATTAATCAATGTTGCTATTTACTCTGCGATATTTTTGTTTCGACATTAAAATAATATATTACCAAAATTTAAACTCATTTAAGTATTTTAATGCAACATTAAGGACATATAGCTTTTATATGTTGCCATTAAACATTTCAAACATTAAACAAACGCAAATAAAAAATTGAGAAGAAGTATTCCAGTATCTGTTAATTTAAGAAAAACAGAAACGGATAAAAAGTGTTTCACTATTTTCAAACGAGACTTTCAATTCGTTTTAGAAAATGCGTTTAAACTATCAATGTCATTTCTTTTGTGCATTATGTTTTTGATACTTTTGATATTTTTTCTGTGATACAAGTTTTCATATTCTTCTTTATTTTAGTTTAAACCTTTTTTTTGCCAAGGTTTGTGCGACTCGTGTAATCCTTGCTGTCTATTTTAAACAAGAATTTCGATAGGTTCTGAATTGTTATTTCGAAGTTTGATTCCTTTGTAATTAGTGGACAAGTATAAAAACTGAAATAGTTGATTAAACCACAGAAATTTCACATTGAAGTTAAGAGATTTGTAATAATACTCGACTTAACAATTATATTATGTGTATTAATCTCCGAGTATGTTTTACATGCAAAATTTTCATATACAAAATAAAGTTGTCTTAAAAGATCACGAAAATCTACTTTCCATTCAATCCGATTCTGCTGTATCACTAACCTTAGCAACTTTTGTAACTTGTTACAAAACTACGGCAAGTTTCCGGAATATGCATGCCATGTGTTTTCCTTAAGTAACCGCTATCACCTGACCAACACCTGCTTGAAATGTTTGGGGAAATATGTTGAACACTTATCCAAAACTAGTACTCACCATAGAAATCGAAATTTCCTGTAGGCGTGACATTTCTTTGAGGTCAACTTATTTAGTGTAAACATCATTGTTTTTGTAATGTATGTTGCTCAATGGTATGGGTGAGCATAATATTCATGAACAAAACACCTAGAATGAAACAAATAAAATTTGTTATTTAAGGCATTTGACTACTTCGTGTACTATAAAATATATCTTCTGCTTCGTTAACCAGAAATTTTCAAATGGGAGCATAGTTATAAAAGATTATCAGTTACTATTTATTTGATTTTATAATTACGAGCGTTGAAAATCCTTTTTACCGTTCGGTAAGTAGTGATACTTCTTTGCGCATATTAAAAATATTAGTTCCATCAATTTTTAATAGATATTCGGGTTTAAGATTTAGAAGTTCATATTCACCCGTCTATATGCTAGTAAATAAATTAATAAATTTTACTGAAATGTGGTTACAAGAACGGTTCGCACAATGTAATTTAAATAGCACACAAAGTGATTATGCTAACATAAATAAAGGAATGGATAGTTTTAGTGCAAATTACGAAGTGAATCTCAGTTTTATTAGTCTTTCTTGACTAACAGGACAAAATTATATCTTTTCCAGTAAAATTTGTCTGGTGAAATGAATGTATAGATTAACTGCAATGTTCTATATTACAACGTTAAAGAGTCGCATTTGAAAACTAATTTTAAAAAATTCTCAACAATATATTTTCGTTAAAAGGAAAGTTGTACTTACGGCCAACCCATCTTCGTTCTTTTGCGGGTGACAACACAGCTAATTAATCCGTTGGTATGGTTCTATGAAATCGAGCCTGCAGTTACGAAGAACTGAGAGTACCCGCTCCCAAAATAATACCTGCAATACGTTTTTTATTAAATGATTGTGTTTTCATTAAATGACGAACAGATAATACCAATTATTTCCATCTTACGTTCAGTCCGAAGCAGTCCATTTTCAGTATCCTGACAGAGACAAAAGTTTCAGTAGATACAGATTTATGTAATACATGAACATCGGTAACTGCAGTACTATGGGGCCATGAAGTAATCTCAATATTGCCTGTAATTCGATAGGTTAGACAAATAGATGACATACTAACAAATACTCATGAATGTACAATAATGTTAACATACGTCTATTTCCTCACGGTTTCCTTTAACTTTTCTAACGTCTTTTGAATTACTTTCGGCAACTGCAGAGATACGGGTACGCATTCTTCCATACACCTGTGAAACATGTACAGTATGTTTGGATGAAATTGAATGTAATAGTGTAGTGTAATAATGTAAATAATGTGCATAATATTGCAAATTGAATGTTATAGTAAAACCAACTGTTTGAGTAAATGTTTTAATCGAGAAGGATGTTTCTTTCACAAATTTCAGGTTTGTTTGGCTAGGATATAAAAAAATGGAACGCGACTTCATCGAATTTATTATCTAGTGGTAAGTTCTATCTCAAAAAAATTTTCATGGCGCTATCTACGGTATTTCACAGCAAATTTTGCTTTTTGTCACTTAAACGAATGGTTTATTTAATACAGTATTTTATTCACTATGATTGATATCCTAAGTTCAACTAGTCAGAAAACACCGCAACAGAAAAAAATACGCACACTGTTTAACCCGCTCAAGCGACTCGAGAGAACACAGACGCCGCAACTAGTGAGCAGCGATGCCGCTAGGAATGCGTTAGTCAACTTGTACGAATCAGACTGAAAAATAGAGCATGCCTGAAAATTTTCATACAGTCAGCATTCAGTCTGGTGTGTATCGCACGAATTAGTACGTAAATTGAACCGTGTACAACCGTTTTTAGGTGAGTTCTTATTACACAAATCATCTCTATTCATCGGAAATTACTATATAAAAGAGGATTGTGACAATCCGTAGGTACTAAAATCTTCAATATTTGGTGTGACTTAAACAAAGATTTCTTACTTTGTGTACTTCCTGAAAGAAGTAACATTAAAAGATGTAAATGCCAAAGTTAACTTAACGCCGGCAACTGCAGTGATACGGGGAAGAATAGGACCCGTAAACAAACCAGCACCTGTAAGCAGTTGATATTAATGCAAGGATATACTTTATTAGATTATTCAAAAGATTTACAAATTTCAAATTTACACTTACGGCCAACCCATTTTGTTAAAGTATAAAACTTCAATGGATTCGTTTGCTTAGGCAGATGTATGGATACTTGCAGTATATGTCAATATATACCGTAACACCTGTAAATAATACTAAATGTATCATAATAGTATTAATTTATAAACTTTTACGACCTTTTTTAGACAAAATCTGAATTTTACTCAACGTTTTGTAAAGAGGTTTGCGTATTCGTAAACCAATATTAACAAACATCGTTCTCAATATTGACAAACACATGAAAAAGTTGTAAACCTGTCAATAAAACGTGAGTAAAATACAGCTATTTGTTAACATAAGGTCATAAAAGTTTATAATTTTACCTAAAAATATTGTCATAAGGTAAAAAAATGCCGTAAAATTATATCTGAAATTTCTCAATTTTTTTCTACGTAATGAATAATACTAACAATGTTCATTTCAATTTGTCGACATTTCAGGGATTTAAAATATTAAAATTAAATTGAAATTCTGTGGATATCTGTACTCACAGCGAATCCGAATCCCATTTTTCTTACTCTTAATAAATATTCGTAGCAAATATTACTTTTTTCGGGTTTACGCGGGTAGCAGCAGTGGAAGGAAGAATAATATCCTTACACTCATCAGCACCTGAAAATTTAAATCTTTTTATATTATGGGATGAAAAAATACTATATCCAATAAATAATGAGTGTACGTAGTACTTACAGCCAACCCGTTTTTCTTTTATCTTAATAAAGTTTTAAATAGGGTAACAAATCTGTGTGAATATTTTTTGGAGGTGATCACCGACAACTGAAAAGGTCAAACATAGTATCCATGCACACTCCAACACCCGAAATATTTTATATAATTTTAGTACTAATTTTATGGAAATAAAAATTTATGTTTTGTTGTACGTACAACCAACCGTAATCAATTCCACTTTTTCTTGACAGAATTAAGTGAATATGACGACTGTTTATATCTACTTTATTTGGGTTAACGGTGGCAGCTGTAGGGAGAAGGTAGGGAGAAAAATATCCGAATACACACCAACACCTACAAAATTACATTTATTTAGTTATTTGTAATTATTGCCACATTAAAGCAGTGCTTTTATTAATTATTTAGTAAAAAATAATCACTTACGTTAAGCCGGAACTTTTTCTCTTTTTACAGAAATAAATGAGTAAACTTTTCTATAAAATGAGACAAGTTCACCAGAAACGGCAGTGGTAGGGCGATATTTAATATCCGTACACTCATAAACACCTGTGAAATTTAATTTAATTAATTTATGTAGTATAAAATGTGTAATATCATAAGACATACTATAGGAGCCGTTTTACTTACGACCAACCGTAAACCTTTTTACTTTCCTGAGGCAGATCTAATTATGTAACAAAAGTATATTTGGTATTTAGATTAACGCCGGCAACTGCAGTGGAACGGGGACGAGTAGTACCCGTAAACACACCAACACCTTTAACATATTAATTTATTTTTAATTATTCTTCGAATATAATTAATTATTCTTCGAATATAATTAATTATTCTTCGAATATACGAGGTTTTTCAATGGTATATTCAACTTACGGCCAACCCATTATTTATGAATAAATTGACAGGAAGGTCGCAATACAATGATCTTGTCTCAACGCCTGCAACTGCAGTGGAACGGGGACGAGTAGTACCCGTAAACACACCAACACCTTTAACATATTAATTTATTTTTAATTATTCTTCGAATCTAATGGGTTTTTCGATGTTTTTTCAATAGCATATTCAACTTATATTCAAAACAATATATGAGGTTTTTCATTGGTATATTCAACTTACGGCCAACCCATTATTTATATCTAAATTGTCTGTAAGGTCTCAATATATAATATATTTTTAATAATCTTGTCTCAACGCCTGCAACTGCAATGGAACGGGGATGAGTAGTACCCGTAAACACACCAACACCTGTAACATGAAATATATTAGTGAGCAAAAAATAATATTGATGAACAACATAAACATGCATGTAATATTGAACTTACGGCCAACCCATTTTTGCTTTTTTCTGAGAAAGACTTAAATATATACAAAGTTGTCTATTTTTGGAGTATATTTGACTAACACCGGTAGTTTCAATGACCACCAGCACCTGTAAAAAAAATTTCCACAGTAGTATTCATTTATACTGATTTAAAAAACCTTGTAATAGCTTGTTACTATGTACTCACAGTCTTTGTGATTTTACTGTTTTTTTAATTAGGTTTATAATTTCTTGATTAATACATGTTATTTTTGTTGAATTTTTGGGTTATCGTCGGCAGCTACAGTGGTATGCAGAAGAATTGTACCCCTACTCGCACCAACACCTTTTATAAACGGATGGATAAGTAAATATTAAAAAAATATATATATATTAACAAATAACTAGATATACTCACGGCCAACCCACATTTCTCTTCTGTGGGTCGCAAGTCAGAGAACTTGGTTTGATACTCTGCAGCTGCTATGGTGTGGGCGTCTAGTTACAACTCGGTACCTGTTGGAGAGAATTTGGGAAATATTAGGAAAAGTTTCGTTCAATATCTGAATTTTCTTACAATATTTACAAATTTAATTGCATTGTTTTGTTAATAAAGTGGTCAAAACCTTATTCCAGTATTCGATGTTATGCATTTATTAAATTCTAATAAAAGGAATGCGAGAAATATATTCTATAAAATCTGGAAAATCTTATAACGTTCCCTTAGAAAAATGTACCGTGTACAAGAATAAATTTTAACATTTTGTAAATACTATTATTTGGATTAGGAAAAATAGCAGTAATAATATGTTTAAATTTCACGATTTTCAGAAACATATCTTACTACAGAAGAATCCGTGCTTACTAATACTGACACTTCTAATCAATGCTCCACACAATCTCATGAATGTATATGTCAGCTTAACCTAGTTAAGTAGTTTCTACCACTATTTTTCTACAAAACTTCTGAAGATTTTTTCAAAATACATCTCGAAATAATCTTTATGAACTTGTAACTTAAACTTCATAACTAGAAGTGTGTTTGGTCACTACATTTACTTAACTGATAGATTCGATTATATTATACTCAGTTCATTAAATTTTATTGATTTGCACGAACACTGTTTCAGACGAAAGATTTAATGTTTTCTAGGAAGAGCTTTTAAGCATAGTCTAGGGATATGTATCCAAGAAATGAGAAATCTCGTTTTTAAATTATATTTTTTACAAAATAAGTTAATACTTTATAGTTAACTGGAAACGTGCGATATTTACGAGAAAAATGAAATGCGTATAACATTATTCAAGTTTTTATTTTTAATTGTATTATTTAAAAATAGTTTCACTACTTACTATTAGCCCACTTGAGATATTCGTAAGTTGGAACGAAAATGTTGGGAATTAAAGGAACCATAGGAAACTGTGAACTTCTAATTCTGTATCATGCTCATTTTCATCCATAAGTTGGACAGGAAGGGGGCTGATAAATAACTCGCAACGCAACATCTGAAACGGAGAAGCTACGTTAGACTGAAGGTTCCTGAAAAGATAATAGTTCGTTTTCACAGGTGTAATACGTACTGGAAGGCCATTCTTTACATTAACTGTGTTGACCCCAGCTCTATATGCCTAGAGGAACGTGATAAAATGATTTGGAATGAACATTGTTGGATCACTGGCTTATGTCAGTGGCAGTGGTTTGTTTAGTATTGTCGTACGCGCAGTAGCACCTGAAACAAAAAAAATATTTCAGATTAGTCGGAAAATCATTCGATGAAAATATTTGTGGTAGATTGATCAACCGATCATATTAGATTGAGATCATTGAGATCTATCGCTAATGATCTGTAAGATCGAGTATTTATGAGATCGATATCATATTACCATCAAATATTGTGAAATTGTTTTTTTTTTTGGGGGGGGGAACTTCTTATTAATGAAAAACTTGTTACTATAAATTTAAATTAGAAGAAAGTAATTTTGACTGAGTAAGTGGTTCACCATTCAGAGAAATTCATCCTGATAGTTTAAAATAGTTTTTTCTACTGTTTTTTAACAGTTTGCTTTGAGTTGATTTGTGAAAGTTGCGCTCAGGACTGATACATATTTGCTTGTAAAATACACTTTTGAGGGCGGAGCGCACTGGTAACATTATTATTGATCCATATCACAGAGAAAAATTGATAAAGAGGAAAATTTGATTTCTTTTATTACTTTATAGAAAGAAAGTTCTTTTGTCGCAAAATAATCTAATAGTAATGTTTTAAGAACACTATTTTAGATCTTATTAATAATATTTTTAAATGCTTGGCTTAACGACCAATATATCAACGCAAAATTTAAATTTAAAAACATCGAAGAATTAGGCAAAATAAAAACTTTCTGAACGTTCCAGGTAGAACAGTTTGTGATTTCCAGTTTTAAGGACTAAATCCAATAATATCCGAAGTTATCATCTCACTTTAAGGGAGGGCATCAAATCGCATTGACACATCTTAATTTTATGAAATTATCTCTTCCAAGAATCACTGTTGGGAGAGAAGATCCGATCAGGTTCGCCAGTGTGTATGTTTCTCAGTACACAATAGTTCAATATTTATATCAACGATGCCCGTCACCTTTTACAGAAATTCTACGTCGTACAAACAGTACACAGTTTCCTTCGGGTAGAGGCGGATTTCTTATACAGGTTCTCGTGACTGTATAGGGGCGTGTTTATTGTTACAATACATCGTGAATTTAGTGTTATTTCAATTCTTAAGCTTAAAACACTATACTCAGAATAATCGATAGTTCGATAATATTTTTTTATGTAATTTTTTTGCGTTAAATTACAAACATATTGACATTCTATTATTATTATAATTCGTAGCTAATTTTTCATCTTATCTAGGAAATTTTGCTGAAATTTTTGAATCCGCCTGTGCCTTAGAGGCCTTTATCGGAATTGATGGGATGGTCCCTTGCTTGCTTCCGGAGAGTAAATTATATTGTCCACCACGTAGTCATACGCAGTTTGTACTGTTTTTGGACAATAAATTTATTTTTATTATTATATTTACAATAATTCATCATGACAACTGACTTCACCAGTGGCGTATCTCTACACCTCAAGAGGCTAGGAGCGGAATTTTATTTTTCGAACCGCCCCCCCCCCACCACCACCACACGCAAAGATTTTGAAAGAACACAAACGTATTTGTGTACTTACCTGTGTACATTCCATACGCTGCAATTATGAAGAATTGAAATTTGTTTTTTATTTATTAATAAGCTTAACTATTATGTATTTTACGGTTTCAAAAACGTTTCAGATAACATTTATGATGAAATTTGTGTGTTTTGTTTGATTTTACTGACCCATTTGGAGAGGCCCCTCCAGGTTGAACCCTGGGGCGAACCGTCCCCACAACCCTCACCTAGGTACGCTAATGGACTTCATATTTAGTTAACCAGGGAAACGTTTTTCCGCGGAACCCTCTTCCATGCAGTCCCGAGAATCAAGTTTTGAATTCCGCATCCATTTAGAAAAAGTAGGGTATCAAATTTAGTATCAAGTTTACGAAAAATTTGTTTTCAATTATGTTCTCCAATTCTCAATTTATTTATGTAAAAATGTGTATCATTCGAAATACAATTTTGACTAATAGCTTTCTGCCTCTTCTCTGGGGTATCGTACGAGCCACGGAACGGGCGAAGCGAAACGGGGTCATCACCTCATGTGGCTAATTTCTGTTCCACAATTTTGTATTAAGAAATTGATTCTAAAAAAACGCTTGCTTCTTCTTCACATAATTGAAAGGCAAGATTTAAAAGTAGGCAATTGGGTAGGATTTATTGTTGTATATAGGCTAAAAGTCAATGAAAATCTCCCATTAGCATTAAGCGCTGTCATGTGAAGAATATTGCAACTACTTTAACTCATTTAAGTTTTGAAACTAGGGGTCTCCTTGGTATGAAGAAGCATAGAGCCACATGCTAATGTTTACTTTGTGCTTCTAGAAGATTTTGTCCGTGATTTTGAAATATTTTAAAAATTGTCAACGTGTGCAGTGTATATACATTCAAATTAAAAATTCTAAAGATGTAAAGATGCAAACAAAAGAATTTAATTCATTAGTGTCCTTACTGTTTTATAACATTTCATGTCCTACGTATTCGATTAAAATATAACGATATAAATTATTTACAATAATCATCGCGTAAAGATGGTTTTAACAGAGGATGCTTTTTGATAGTATCTGTTTGTGCCATCTCTTAAATAAAATTAATAAAATATATTAATATTTTAATAAAATGTATTAATATTTTAATAAAATATATTTTGTGGACAAAAAACCAGTTTTTTCTGCACCCGTTTTTCACATAAAACGATATGATTACTGAATTAAGAATAAGAATGGCAATAAAGCATGAAATGACTTACGGCCAGCCCATCTCGAATTTGTTTAGATTATTTCTTATTCATTTAGCCAGACATTTGCCCTTCAGGATGATGTGTCAGCAATTTTAAGTTAGCTGACAACGAACAGCCGGAGGAATAACAATACCATAAGCAGCAACCACATCCACAGTTGGAAAGAAGTGGTTAGTCTAACTGTGGTTGCCTTGGGCGATTCATTCCCTGAAAATTAATTAAAGCAAATATAATAAAATAATTAAAAATTATAAGTGGACACACAATATTTTGTATCTAATGTATTGAAGTACCTGCCATACAATGTCAAGTCATCATTGATTGCCTCATGCGATATGTGTGGACATGAATTTGGAGTCACATGTGCAAATCGGATGGCCCAAAAAGTTCTTCTGTTAATTTATTTATTTGTTGTCATGGTTAAGAAAAGTTCGCCCGTAGATCATTGTTATATTTAACTTATGTAATTGAAAATCGGAAGTAAAATAGATGAAAAAGGAACGCTATATAGTTGGCGTTGCCTAAAAGGTTTCTGTCTTCACGTTTGAAACGCTGTAAGTTGTGAACACATTTACTTTTACACAAGTTAAAATGCATAGTTAATTAGTCAATCTAAATGAAAAAAGAATATTTTCCTATGACTAAGCATAATATATAGAAATTCCTTCTAACAAGAATTGGTTTAGAACATAACACTTCATTCAATTGTTTGTTTCTGGTGCACAACTCGTTCATCTCGTTTTATAAATATTTGCCGTAGAGGAGAAACGTCGTTATATGAAATAACGCTTGGAATTTTTTGCACTGATTTTGTTTGAATTTTAGAGTAAATAATAATTTCCTTTTGATACGACTTTTTCACTTTTACACGAACACGACTTCTTAGACGGATTTTTCTGGTATCTGGAATATTTTCGACGCCATCCCTCACATTAATATTAATTAATTCTAGTGTATCGATTCAATTAAAAAAACATTTATTAACAAAGTATGCTACAATATTTTGTGACTATGAGTATATCAGTTACGTTTATACTCCACGAAACTATGAGAAATCGCTCTTTCTTGTTACGTTAATTATAAAAAGATTCCATATTCCTGATGACTAACATAATTATAAAAATATGCTAGAAATTTATGACAATCATAGAGTCTAAATATTTTAACTAGGGAAAATCTGAAAATGTGTGGCTGAAGAATTAATTGGAGATTGGTATGTATTGGATTTAACCAGTTCATTAGTCTTTGGTAGCTTATTTTAGGTCAATGAAAATAAATAAAAAATACATAAATAATACTTCGCTCTGAAAATACTTAATTAAATCCGCATCAGGTACAAATATTATATTACCCCTACTCATAAAAGAATGTTTTATTGTGAAGATTAAATTATATTTGATGTTTTTTTAAACTTAAAATATTTCTTGTCGCAGATCATCTCTGTCAAAGTCATTATGGACCGTTATACATTGGACAACTAACCATAATAAACCGAAAGCAACTTCAAAATATTTATTTTTTACATACTTCTATCAATAAAGTTATCTTGTTCTATATATAAACAATTCATTATTTTAAAGTACGAATAGACATATGTGTAAGTAGAATATGAACTCTATCGAGGACATAGTTTACTGCGTTTTGCAAAAATACAGCATAACTCATTGTGACAAATTACGTGTTGTGGAAGGATCTGCTTTCGTCATGAAAATTCTACGTATTTACGCGTGAATGAAAAGTGACAACGAATATACACGAAAACTACATATATATGGTTTTCTCAAAATAGTAGATGACAGTAGAAAGTCAATATTGGTTGATAGATACATCTTAGTCCGAATTGTCAAGCGAATTAATTTTTATTCATTTACAAGCGGAAATTGATTATAAATGAATTTTAATTTCTTAATCTGATTATAAGCGATGGATATTCGTCTTGCGATAAAACATTATTATCTGTTTAAAATCAACAGCCTAATAATAAAAATTCATTGTTCTAACATTACCTCATTAATAGAATTGTTTGAACGTAATCTTTGAGAGTGAAAACCGTCCCTACAAGTTTCATTACACCCATAGTCTTATTTCCTTAGTTATTTCTCTCCTTCAATTGTCATCTTTAGTTAAATTATTCATGAAATTGTACGTTTTTTGGAAGGTGATTTTATCAAGTTTATCTTGCATATTTCGAAGTAAAAAAATGAATTTTACCGAAGAATAAATTTTGGAAAACTGAGTGTAATATCCGGAAACCAGTAATTTCTTCTCGTAATTTAGCATTTACATATAAGTTATGTGAGCATTAACATTGTGTTGAATTCTGGGACTCTTCACCGAGAAACCTTCCAACATAATTCATAAGTTGACGTATGAGCTTATAACTCAAACGTATGAGCCAAATCTAGGTAAATCAAAATATATTATTTTTATTAGAACAATCGCACGTCCGTTCATCTTATTTCATTCCATAAAGCAAGATTAAAAGTTCTTTCCATTTTATACTTGATTCATAAATATCTTAATATCCCTCTTATAGTGCAATAGATCTCCCAATTTTCGGGCATGGAATCCTTACAATGATCGACCTTCTTTTGACGGAACCGAAACTCGTATAAATAAAGTTGGAAATAATTGTGCACTAACAACACTTTTTATTTTACCTTATTTAACTAATTTTTGGTTCAAGATAAGGTATCGTATTTGAAAAAAACATAGACGAAAATTTCCGAAAAGAATTCTGTTACTGCCCCATTTGGCTTGAACCACTTCCTATATATGTATATATAT
>NNCF01127665.1:106287-145671 GCA_002313205.1 Laupala kohalensis
TATATATATATATATATATAAAATTCGCACCACCGGTAAAAAAATATTCAAATCTCTTCCTTTTTTCCCATCGTAATTTCAACATTCAACCATCTTCGTGAATTTGCTTTTCCACCCTTTGACTGTCACTTTCTTTCCACCTATACATATCACGCCTTCGTATCGTAGATGCATTTTTTCCACAGATAAGTCTATTGGCATTTATTCTCGTCAACACCAGATGGGCTGGTGTTGTGATCGTCTTAAAGTCAAGTATTACAGAAACACCTTCCCTAAACCTTCCTTCATATTTCACATCATCATCGTGATTTTTTTTCACAGCCTTTCATTGTCAGCGCATAGCAAGGTGGACCAACCCTTCTCAGCCACCGTCTCTCTCCCTCCTTTCCTCGCTCCCTTTCTGTCTTCTCCTCCGTCTCCTCCACATCTTTCTTTAATCGCATTACGTGCGTGGAAATTGAACCGACGGTGCAAACAAGCTCCCTGCCGTCGGTAACGAGATAACCTTTTCGCCCGCCGTGATTTAGTTATTTTCTAACGCATTATTGCTCCAGGGAAGCTCTTAAAAAAAGCCCTTAGAAGAGAACTCTTTGTGAGAGATCCGATGCCCTTCAACCAGCGGCTTCAATCCTTGTGGCAGGCCCAAAGATAGTGCTGGAGAGGTAGCAATTTCTTGTTTGAAAAGATTTTCTGAACGATACATTCAGTGTGTATAACGTATTGACAGCACGTGTGGCGATATTATCATGGACTTCTTTCCTGTGTTCGTGATCGGTATTCAAAATTATATAAAGGAAGAATAAATTTCTTCATAAAAATGTGCTATGAGAGCATTCTAAAGTCTTTCAAGTAGTTAAAAAAATCTAAAAAATTAGATGTTCATAATCCAGCCTTTCAAATTTTTCACGTTATGACAAGTCATAAACTGAAATACTTCCTATAAAAGATTCGTACTGTTTTTGTAACATATTCAAATATTTAAATTTTTAGAATACTTCATGTAATTTTTCCTCTTATTATGTCCAGTGTAATTAACATACGGTATTTTCTTGGTATGGCCAAGAAATACTGAGTAACAAGAAATACGAAAATGTACAAATACATTTTTGTAATATAAAACATTTACTGCACTGGGTATCTTTTTATTTCGATATAAGTTTGAAGAACTAATAAAAAATGTTACCTCATATTTACGATCCCGTCGATGATGCTTCACAATAACCACTGTCAAACGTAATCGCAGATTATAACTCATGTGGAAAAGACAGATTTTAATTGCAGTTCGTTTGTGGGAGGTGGAGCTCTCCAATTACGAACGTAATCGAGCCGATTTTGAGACGATATTCAATGAAATGTAATGCTCTCCCGGTTTCCCTCTGAATGGAAGGTTTCGCCTACAGACCAATGCGACCAGTGCTCTAACATGAAGCTTCTTGTTACGATTTCGTATTAAAATGCTGATACCTAGAAATGACTTTCTCATCCACAATCGAACAGGAGCGTTAGAGCAAATGAAGGAAATTGCGTTCTACAGTATTTATTACGCCAATTAATTCGCTTGCTGGGAAATTGGGGTCTTTTGTGTGGACCATCAGCAAGGTCAGGTTCTACTTAAAGGGGAACGTCGGTACTATGTTTGTAGTGAAGGCAACTCCAAGATGTAGAAGACGTAATTGCTTGAAATATCATAATTTATCTTTTCATGTAACGCTGAACAATTTCAGTAGAGAATCTGAGTTGAATTTCTGCAAAGGTATTTTTCTCTTAAGAATCAACAAACTAAAAAGATATTACATAGAGCTACAGACGAATGTGACGTATTGCACCTGAGAGGCATTCAGGATTGTAAAAATAATTTCACCCGCAAGATTTTTCCAATCACCTACAAACGTCACGACGAACTTTATCTTGGCAAGGAGCTAAGAAAATACCTTGTAAAACCCTTTTTATTAAACTTACTCAGTAAACTTATAAATATCATTTTCGTATTGTAGGAGTAATTTTCATAGATGATTTGGGAAAATAAACTAATTCACAGTAAAACATGCGATAACTTACTCGTATAAGTACGATTAGATCCACCTTACATATACAAAAGAATAATTGAATTAAAATCAAATCAATTAACAATTAACGTTCGTAAGTTAAGACAAATAACGCAAGCTGTGCTGTTTTTATAAGGGAAAACAACTTCCACAATCTTTATAGTTACCTGAAGGTAATTCTACTACACAATAGAGTTTACTTAGTTCTTTATAGTTTTTTTTTTTTTTTTGATTCGGCTAGCAATTTGGTCTATCTCGTACAAAGCGAGTGATTTAGTAACTAAACATGTTTGGTCTAAAGTATTTCGTGAAGTAATTTAGTAAACCTTATAATAGTTTTGAAATATGAATTAGTTGACACGCCCCACTGAAGTGAAATTTAGACGGTCGATTATTATTTCGCCCCATCTCACTAAAGCACTCCATTTAAAGGTTTGAAAACCGTTAGCTTAATTGGTATTTTGTTATCATTCAACATATCTATCTTAAAGTTATATTTGTTACTTGAGCACTGACTAAACACTGTCTTAACATATGGGTTCACTTGATATTTTATCGTTTATTGAGCTACTAAATCACTTACCTTTCAGTTGATGTTCATGTCACGTCTACTTACGAACAGATATTACCGTTTAGACAAGTAGTAAAATGCAAACTCTTCTAAACTGACGGTTCTTACCTGGACAGTGGTGAAGTAGGATGAGGAATGCTTCTCGATCATTTAATTTCCATTTTACAGGCCATAGTTTTATGAAACCTTTATTTAGTTGCACTGCGGTATTTGCTACCGGTGCTTTTGTATATAACCCATACTGTACTCACCTGAACTAGAAATGTAAGAATCATAATACGCCTTCCCCACTTCCTTGTAACCCGTACTTCCTCTTTTGTAAGTATCATGCCAAGTGATCCAATCATGATCAATTCTTTTCACAGCTGTTTTAAAAGTGGGTGAATTTAATGCCATGTTGTTTTTAAAGCTTTCGTAATAATATTTACTTCCTGTTTATACCAGCAATGTTATCTTCATAAAAAATCACTTAAATTCGTGATCAATTTTTGTGTTTACAGCTATTTGCTTCCGAGCGTAAATTTAAATTATTTACTTTCGTTCGACCAAATGAAGGCTAACTACTCAAGTACATGCTCTAGTCCGAATATGATTCGTTACTGACCACATACATGCCGCACAACGAACTTACTATCCTGGTGTAAGTCAGTGCTTTATGTAAGAAGACTGATAATGTCAGCGATCCACAGCCTATTTCCCTATCGCGCTATTATTTGTCGCTTTTCAGAGTCTGAAAATTGTGGAGAGGAAAAAGAAAGAATAATGAATCAGCGAAGATAGAGTGAGGAAAATTTGCCACACATCTGATTTGTCCATCACGTCAAATACTACGGAAATCATTCAAAGTTAGAATAACTTCTACAGAGCATTAACTGACATGTCAAGAGTGATGTGTATATCTCGGAACGTTACCGTCAATTTGTTTATTATAATACATAATAAAATATTTTAAAATAATAAAAATTTCAATAATTATGTTTATGTTTGAAGTTCCAAAAGTTCCAGTTTTGAGGTCCTAAACTGTACCTCAAAATATTCTAAAAATTATTTGAACTTTGACTCCCAGTTTCCTTGACTTCGAAATATCGATAGAATTTGTTAATACTGAGATTTGTATTTAATGAAAAACAGAGGTTTGAATATATACGCTCATGGATGAACCCAAATGGTATTGTAAGTCAGTTATCCAATATCTGAAGAAGGAGTGAAACTTCGAGAAACCACCTAACATGATTGAATGTGTTTCTGTTCATAAACCAATAATCCAAAGAATTTATGAGATTGATAATTATACAGTAGTGTTAAGTCAAACTTTATCTGAGAAAGAACTAGTTCATTTTTCCCTACACTAATTTATCTAAACGAATTTCAAACATGTCGATAAAACGTTTCCTTATTTATTCAATGTTAAGCTATTTAAAATATCAGTAAAAGTGTAAATACCTCTGCGGCCAAAAAGTTACAATTTATCGGAATACGTCCAATTATTAAGACCATGTATCGATCTTTGTTAGGGAGAATTATTCACCGGTATCTTCATTCATTTAGAGGATGAAATACCTTGTATTATCTTTCCTGAAAGAAATTAAACATGTTGATATTGTATTAAAATACCCTTGACTTCAAATTAACTTGACATCGATTGCAAATATATATATTTTTACAATTTGATTTCTTAGATGTTTGTCCTTTCAATATAAAACGCGTGACTTTTGAAAGTATTTTTGCTCATTAATTAAGAATTCTGTATTAACAAATATCACACATTTCATCTTGAAGTGAATAAACCAAAACAATTGTAAAATTAGGCCTTAAATTTATGATTTCAAATTGGTCCACTGAATAAACACGCAAAAATAGCATTGAATTGACTACAACTAATACTTAAATATAAAGATTTATTTTTCTGTGGAAAATTTCGGTCGCTATTGGTTGTTGATAAGGGATGACCCTTTCAAAATGTAACTTTCATAAAATTCTCATTTAGTAACTTGTATACGACCAATTTCGATTTCATCCAATCCGACACATTGCGCCGTGACTGGAGCCGTGTGACATTTCCTCGCCGTGTCTTCACCATTTTGTTGCCTGACTCTCTCATTCTCCTGCGAAAGGCCGCCGCTCTTCCAGAGAAGGTGGAGTCGAAATCTGTGTAGCGTCTTCGGAGCGCGTTTAACGGAAAATTACGACGCCGTCCCCCAACCTTTCCACCAGATGCTCGGGAAAGTTGGCAGCACTTTCACTCGACGTGGCGCGACGAGGCAACGGGCGATTTTCGAGAGACGCGTTGCGACTGTCTTCTGTACGGAGGGGTTCGTATAAAGAAGTTGAGTGTCACATGACGGCGACAGATGTTCGCGACTGGAAGACTGCTAAAGGTTCACGAATGGTAGGTCTTTTTCATTTTCTTTTTACTCTCCGATAAATAGCAAAGTAAGAAATGTATTAAAAATGTGTTAGATATACCCTTCCTTCTCAGATATTTTTTACCACTGATATTCCAAAAGTTATTTTTATGTTGTGAAAAAAGCTTTCCCGAGGAGAAAATTGAATAAGGTTTCTCCAAATTTACGGATCTCTGTAAGAATATGTGGTTGAGTAGAGCGAATTTGAGTGATTTGAAGCAATACATGGACATTTTTAACCTCTCTATTATTGTTTTCCTTACTTTAAGTACCAAAAACTCGAATGAAACCAATTTTTTCCGTATATTCGACGTAATTTCACAAATTCTTGGTTATAATGTGATTTTTATTAAACATTTAGCGTATTCCTGTGAGAGCAACTTTCTTTGTACTAGTAGCTTGTTAAATCTGTGAACATGTGACTTGTCTGTGGTTCTGAGAAAGTTCATGGCCACGGTTCGATGAGTTTAATATACGTATCAACATGAAAATGGCTATGAATTTATCAGAGAGTTTCTGATCTGCCTTCCACTACTAGAGAAAAACTATCACCTTCATCACATTCAGATGGTGTGTATTATAAAATAGCCAAATAGAGGTGTCAGATTTGAAGAGGGTAAATTTATTGAGGGTGAAGCCAAATGTAAAACCTCCTCTAATCTTAACTTTCAGAAAATATTTTTCCAAAATATTCACAATTAGAAGTTTTACGAATGTAAAATAATAATTTAAGCTAGGAATTTTAAATTAGTCCTTATTCATGTAACTCTTCACTGTTATGAGTTTAAGTAACTTGTGTTTAGCAGTGACAAGATACATTTCGTTGAACATTAGTATTCTGACTATAGCATTCAACGCATTCAAGTATTTACTCCTCGCTGACACCTAAATGAATACATAATTTACTGTCAAAAATTACTGTTACAAACTGCGTATGACCACGTGTAGGTAAATAAAATTACTTACACTCCAGATGCAAGCAAGGAACTATCCCTGCAATTCCGAGAAAAAGTAGTGAGGTCATTCCATGTCAAATCAACACAGGGTCTAATCTCAGATTTTGATAAAATTTTGTAGGGAGTTGCCATCATAAAGATTTTTAAAAAGTAGAATCTCATCTGAAAATATATACATTGCATTAGGCCTACCATAGATTGCTTTATAATACCAGATACATATTTAGCATAATACTGTATAGCAAGAATTTGAACAATTTTAGTTCTGCACGCGGTACGCGGCAAAAAACCTACATTCGTTTATTGTTTTAATACTGAACCCATTTTCATTCGTATTTTCCCAGATGATTAAAAAAGATATAAACTATTTCAAGTATTAATTTCAAATTTTTCAAATACGCTTTTTGAGAAATTAAAAATCAGGGTAAATGCTTCAGTGCTCAACATCAGTATCTCAAAATCTTATTTACTTGCCCATATTTTTTATATTTGTTGACGTCGGAATCTGCGTCATTTCGCCAATAAACTCTTCTCTAATTTGGAATACATTAAAGTATAATGAGCGCGAAGAAGCACTCTGAACTCATATTATTTATATTTAAAACCCCTAGTGTCGAGTACTGGTGCATTTAACCTACATCGGCGATCTAACGTAACCTTAACGGAAGTCCGCTGCTCACTGAATGTCTCATCGCTAAGTTCTTCTTCGCCTACGACGTATTACACTTCGTGATTCAAAATTGTCGTCTTGACGACGTCGTAGAGAATTTTTTTTTTGTTAGTGAATAAGTTTCACTAACTAAAGTGAATATTTATTCGATTAATATTGATTCTATAAAATAATCTAATTGTAGTTTTTGTTTGAGTCACTATATTCCCTATTCTCTATTACGTTACGATCGAATCACTATATAATACCATATAGTTTTGAAATGCATATTCTTATTTTATTGGAAACTTCTGTATCTTCTGGAAATCGTACGTTCTGAATTGTGTGTCATTCTAATAATTACCAATTACCTTTCCTCTTGATTCATGAGGTTATGAAGAAACACCAGCATCCTGCCGGTAAGACGAATACCGAAAGAAAAACATGACATATTTACGCGTTTCCCTGTGGATTTGTAACAAGGAAGATAAATTCAAAAATATCTTTGTGAAATATATTTTGAAACAACCAAAAGATGATATTTTATTCTGATGATTTCACAAAGAATGAAATCAAAATATTATTGTACTTAGAAAATCTTCTGTTGTAACTAGTTTGTGTTAGTGTTAAAACAATATTTTTTAGAACGAGAGAATATTTTCTTTTACGGATACATTTTCAATGTCTTACGTTGGTCTGAAGCGGAAAACTTTCAATTTGTTCTCCCTCATCCTTAGGTCTTCTCCTGCAACCATGAAATTTGACAAAACGACAAAAATATCGAACGAAAGGCAGTTGTCTGGAATACGAGAAGTCCATTTTATTGTGATCAAACATAACTAGCGTATAGTAGCTAATAAACTAAGATTTGCGGTTTACAGAGTTTTGAGTGTGTAAATTTTTATATACTATATCCATAGGAAATATTTGTCGAAATTGGTTAATTTTACATCACCCCATGCTTCAGACATGATTGGAGAGAAATATTAGTGAGTCGTGCTTTGATGTTTTGGGCTTATGGTACATTTAGGTATGAGTTTCAATAAGCTTATGAGATTGCGGAAATAAGCTTTTCTCTCATCAGGAGAATAGTTCGCTGGGTACAAGGATGGGAAGAAGGGTGATCACCCTCGTCGTGACGTTCGTGATTTTTCTTTCTCTCTCTCTCTCTCTCTCGTCAGTAGCAGCAGTGCTGATTCAAATAGGTTTACCGTGAAACCTGACGCTTGTATATAGAAATGTCCGTGGTATATAGAAATTACTCTATGAAAGGAGGATGAACAATTAGACAAACTGCTAATCTCGGCAACTTCTTTTTCGTTTTCAAGTTTTGTACCTTGTGAATATTGAAACCTATTTTTTGAAATGAAAGACATAGTTAATTTTTTTGAAAGTAATTATTTTTCCAGAATTGAACCCTCACAAGTTTTAAGACTGACTTAAGTAGATATTGAATCTCTTTCGCGAACATAAAAGTAGGCAAAGTAGCTCAAGGAAAATAGAGCTTTACTAAGAAGAAATATATTTCGGTCTCGACACAAAAAGGATATAATGGGGATACCATAATACATCTACTTCTATGATCCCAACATAATCCCTTTATTATTATTATTATTGTGTTGTTGTTGACCATTAACCTTTGTCCACCTTGCCTTCAACAAAGTAATTGCAATGTTTCCATATCTCCTGATTTCCTCTTATTCATATCATGTCCATTGACATCTGTCAAGTCCTGTGCGTCCTCTTGTTCTCACCTATGGCTTTCTAACATTTTGTTGTTTCTTTCTTCAATCTTCCTTATTTATTATATCCTTGATCATTCCTGTTTGCGTCACATTAACCTGATACTCTTTTACAGATTGACAGCCAGTTAATCCATCAGCGTAGAATAAGCTTTGTATATCCTTATCAGGTTTTGATGCCTAGCCGTCCACAGTGGTCCGAGTCTACTGACCTTAGGTAATGTGGGGTTCCTTAAAACTATTTCAGAGTTATGAAGGAATTAAGCATACAGGAAAATATCAATCCGAATTACTTACCAGATTACGAACCCCAAACGTTTGTTCAAAAACCCAGCTCCCTTCTCACTCTGCCGATTCCCTTTCTGAGAGCATGATTCACTCAAAGCAATTAATGTAACATGAGACCATGTTTTGTCCTGCTTTTCTAAACGTAAATGTAATATGGTTCTATTTTTTCAAGCACAAACAACTATACATTTAACAATAAATTATTATTTGTATTGAGTAAAACTGATGGATCCTTCTGTAAAGTAGCAGCTGTAATTCTTCGGACCAGTGTTCCGCCTTCCCTCTTTCAGTTTCACTCAACAGCAAATAAGTCCCGGTTTTTATAACTCGGCGTTTCTTTGTCTTTACGCTCCTTTACTTTTCTCCGCCGTCCTCTCAACCTATCGTCGTCCTCCTCCTCCTCCTTCTTCACAGCACCACTTGTCCTATGCTTCACGAAGTAATGAGGAAGCAGCTACGTGAAGTCTAGCCTTTCCAATCTTTTGCATCGTTAGTCTTTCGCACTGCAGCAATTTGGAGGCCGACGCAAGCATTTTCCAATATCGATAACGTCGATATCTCGGTCGCGTCTCCAAGAGTCAGTAGTCACCCCTTTTCTCTTGCCTCGCGTGCGTTCGTCGCCTTTCCATCCCCCACTCCATCTGAAGGAAGGGAAACGTTCTTTCTCTCTCACCCCACTAGTAGTCGCGCGGACCATCACTGAGTCGTCGCGAAAGCGTGTTCGTAGAACTTAAAATCCAATTAGATGGCAGACACTGCTAGGTCTGCCGTCTCTCTCTAAATGCTATTACATTCCATAGAAATAACTTGGGGAAATGGAAAGGAACAATAAAGATTCGGCATAAGGGGAGTAGAAAAAGTAGGAACTTTTCCGAAAGGGGTGAATTCTTTTATAAGCTTAGAAGATGAAGGAATATTGATTGATTTCTTAACCTTTTTATTTGACGAGGGGGAAGTGACTTAAGAATTTCCTTCGAAAGAACATAATTTAATTAAGGAAATTTCGATTTTAAAGGAGGTGGTTTTGTTTTAAATGCATGATGAACGAGAACATTCAATGAAAAGTTCATTAATTTCCGAACATATTTTTAACCGATATTTTTGACCGATAGTTCTATATCAGAAGTGAATGAAATATGGAACTCAATGTTTAATTCATTAATCTAGAAATGGAATTCTTTTGAAGGCAAGTGAAGTTAAAAGTCGAGTGAAGTTGGAAAATCGTTTCGTCTGACAGATCTATGCATATGAAAATGAAAACGTTCAACCACCATGCTCAACTCAACTTGATTCGTCAACGTTCTGGAAATAAGTTAGAGACATTAACTTGAGTAATTAAAAAAAATAAGGGTGCGTTTGATTGATGCGAGTGTTTGACAAAGCTCTGAATGCAATAACTCGTGTGACACATTTCCTTGACGACAAATTTTCTTAGATTATTCCAGAAACTATAGGGTTGCTTTACATAATCGGTCGCGCATCAATTGCGCAGAAAAAAACCTCAAAAACCCAAGACGGCTGTAGAAAAGTTTCCTCAATAGCACAGGTAGTGAGAAGAAAGGAAGTATCTTTTAACATCAACCCTTATACCATGTCATGGTCTCTGGCAGTTTTAAGTGAAAACTATCGTACTACTATATTGCAATAAAAGTACTGATTCATACTATTTTGAGGATTTTGCAAACTACCTTTCCATTGGTGGTGGTTGCGTTAATATGGTAGCGTAAATATTTAAAAAAATATTAAAGCAAACATTATGAAGATTCTGAGTAAAATCGCGAAACCTTTAATTGTTTTATGCAACTCCAAATACATACTCTTCTGTTTTCTCATTTATTTTGTGTATATTTCCTTTTTATAATTAATTAATTTGTTTTAAAAATTTTACCTTCTTTCCATTACTCGACGATGTCAAAATTCAATATTATTTCTACAAAATAAGTCTTTCTATCCTGAATATTTTAAAATCTAAATTAAAATAGGACAATTTCGGGAGTGAACCAAATTGGCAATAAAAATAATTTAACGAGGTGGTTCAGAAAATCTAAATTAGGCATGAATAAAACTTTTACGTAAATATAAATATCGCATTTCGTTATGTATAAGTGACATAAAAATATTGCGAGATGGGTTTATAACACAGCAAGTTATAAATTTTACCAATAAAGAAAGTTTCGCATTTGTAATTTGTCAGATTTGGAATGAAAAAAAATTCTTTTCCAATTTATGCTACATAATATATGGTTTACAAATAATTTTGTGTCCCCCAACAAGTGAATCATCAGCTTAAATTTCTGACAAATTCCTAGGTCAGAATTATGTAGGGATGGTATACATTTGAGACACTCGATTCTAAGAATCCCGATCTCAAAGAAGGTTGTATTTCTGCACAATGGAGAAAACCTCTGGCGACTGCTCGGAAAGGGTAAGCAAATCCCTTTCCTGGACTCTGCTGCCACGTATTCCACCCGTTTCCGCGCAATGTAGCAAACGAGATTGTGGAAGCACAAAAGAAAATATCTAAGGGAAAAGAAATACATTTCTGTTTAGATCACACACAAAATTCAGTTTATAGCGATAAAAATCATAACATGGAAACTAAAATTCAGAAAAATAGAAATAAAAAATGTATTATTTGTGTACTCCTCTTCATGAAATACTTGGTAATGCCGTTTTTCACTCTTTCTTGTTACCGAATGTTTTACGCGCAAGTAACCTACGCTTTCATCCAGCAAAGTCTATTTCTTCCACCTCGCTGTGATAGCTTATTTGCCGACCCTGGCTGTAACCTTCCTTCACAGACAGAGCGCATGGCGTACTTTTTTGTCTTATGTGCTCATTTGAAAGATGAGAAATGAACCAATAATATTGTTTAAATTACATAGAATAAATTATTTTTGTCACATTATTGTTTCGGAAGTGAATTTTCGGTCCTTATTCCTTTCTCAAAGTATTTCGATAAAATAGACTATGTACGCTTTACTGAAAGACGGGAGAGGAAAGTTTGTTTGTCTATGTCTTCTTTCTATTCGATAAAATTTGATTTTTAGTGAAATTGTCTCTGATCTCCATAAGTACGTTTTCAAATAAGAAATACCGAAATTAACCATAATATTCAAATTCGCAGATAAGCATTGCCATTTGTTTTCAATGTTTCATGTACAGGAAGTCACAGCTCAGTCTGATGAGTTACGAAATAAGGGTGCGTCAAGTCCATAAATATCAACGAAGGGTTACAAATTAAATTATTTATGCAAACTTTATTTTCACCCAATTTTTTCATATTTTATAAACAACAGAAATTTACTTCATACGTTTAAATACATGTAAGGTTATTATAATTTTTATTACGTTCTTTTCTGTAATTCTTTTCCTTTCCTTCAAGTAATTACATTTACTTTTTTGTTATATTATTTTAATAATTTCCTTCAAGATTTCAAGGAGAACGCTATTGTTCTACATCCTCCGCACCGAGTTCTAAAAAGGTTGTATTTGGTTGTGTAAAAACACGAATCTAGTGAACTTGATATTTGCTTGCTACTAACGAACCAAATTATGTCACTTCTGATATTTCTGTTTTTAAAACCTCTTTGTTAATACTTTTAACAAATCAGAACTTCAAATTTCTAACTCTTAGCATTTTAATTATAGTTTGTTGAATGAAAATGGGAGACGGGACCGAGATTCGAACTCGGGACATTGAGCTTAGCGCGCTCATGCGCTTTCCAACTGCGCCATCCCGCCATCATATGAGGAGCGTATTCTGTACCTGGCTGAGGTTCACCGCAATTTAAGAGATCTCTATGCCTTAGCATTTTGTAATTCAATAAATATGACAAACCCTGATATTATGTGCATTATGATTGAAAATGTTCTTGTTGTCATTACCATAAATTCAACAAAGCTAACCGATTTCTGAAGACTGTATGATGAATTAATATTTCAGTTGCAAAAGCAAACGTCGTAGCTATGTAACCAATGCCCAAAAGAATCATCGGTTCCTTAATTGTACGCAACCGATTAGAACTGTCAGGGTTGATATTTCTTGTATTAGACTGCAGATAGGGTTTCTTCAACATACCAAGGCGCCACCAGTCAAAGAAGCTTTGCCTAGAATGAGAATAAATGAGATTATAAATTTGTTGTCTGAAACACCAGAGATTCATGTATGAGTGGTTGAGTTTAAATGAAAAATGGCTAATTATTTTAAAAAGTTAGTGATTTATACAAATACGAAATGAGGGTTGTTTTGTTAGTTTAGAAATATATAAAATGTTCTTCCTCCTTTGAAAATAAAAATGTTGTTGTCTAAGATATTAATAATTATGTTTCGGCTAAAGTTTCAATGAAATCTGCTAGCAGGACATTCAGAACACTTGTATAAAGAATAATGTGGATTGAAGTGCGCTGATGTGCCTTCTATCACTAGGAAATAAACATTTTTCATCGGTAACGCCGAAAATAATATTGATAAACATGCTGTTATAACTACTTCAAGATTACGATGAAGAACCGAGTATCCCTGGTTTGGTTCCCGACTCGTCACCATTTGATCGCAGCTACCACGTAACTTTTCCACATGGGTGCACACGAAATAAATATATCCATAAACATTTCATATTGAATATCACAAGCAAAAAGTATTTATCTGATACATACTAACATCACCCAGACGTACGTGGTTAATATTTCTCAAATTACCATTTATATCTAGTAACTGTGTTGTACATTAATTCTAGTGGTTTTGTACGGGTAGAGTGTATGTATATAAGTATTCTTATTTTTCACTAATTTATCTTATACCACAACTCGCGACTTATGCAAAAAAAGTTTGAATTTGTAACACACACACACAAAATACTCAACTGAACGAAACGTAACTTTCGCGCAAGCATTCGTATTCCTAAGAATTGGGGATAGGAGCAAAGTTTTATTTTGGTACGAAATATAACATTGTTTTATTGTAAAAATGAGACTTTATCATATGCCATGTTTTAAAGTTTTTTGCCAAACATGAAAATTGTCGTAACAATATAATGTTAAGATCTCTTCCGAAAACTGATGATGAATAGAAAATAGAAATATAGAAAATAAAAATTCAAATTAAGCATTTAATAAACATCTTAAAATATAGTATAAAGAATGAAAATACCTGTATAACTTTTCAAGTATTCCAGCGCCAATTAGTCTCATCATCATCGAATTGAATTTATCCTCCAGTGGCCAGTTGTCACGTAATTGGAAAGCTAAATATTGTGGAGATGCGATACACTCCCACACTAAATAGTAGAGTGGTGTTCCATCAAAATCTTGAAGAATCGAATCACTTCTCAAAAAATAGTTTTCAAATTGTTCCGTCAACGCAAAACCTATTTTCGGTGAATTCACTACTTCCATCAATACTTTATCTGTGGTGGATTTCGTACTTTCCCAATAATCTTTTTTTTCGAGGTGAGTCTTTACGACGTCATTCGAATCAAGATGGAGATAGTCAAAACAGATCGAAGTACTATTATCAATGTACAGTTTGGTGATCTTTGCATTTACTTCTTGTAACGTATTTATTTGCTGATGTTCTCGTCTTGTTGATAGCAAACTCAAATAACTTCCAGTGAAGGCGTTAAGTAAGATAACTCTTGTGAAACTGATCATTAGCAACAGTCTATTACACAGTCCCCCTTTCTCACAAGAAAAGATTCCGGTGACGAATGTTTTGAGGACATAAAATCCTACCGGACGACATTTCAGCAAAATGGAGGCTGACCATTAACAACATTAAGGTAGAGACCACAGCCAGTCAGGTTTGTTCGGAAAACGCATCCACCAAACCGAATGATTCATCAGGAATCCGTTGAACAATTATACAAAGGTCACCTTTACTGTGCGGATAGAGAAAACTGCGTCCCGGAATTTTATAGTGTGGAAGTTTAAAAGACGTTCCGCAGACATCAACTTCATCAGAAGAGTCGTATCTAATATTGACGCAAGTATGTATTCTCAAATGATTGGTCATAATTTTAATTAAATTAGCTTCCATTCCAACTGAAATCCAATGTTTTCCACACTGTGAAAGTGACATTGGAAAAAGTTTGTACATACCAATGCGTGTTTCACGTTGACTTGCCTGGGAAATATTTGGTTCGTCTGCAAAATTTTGTACAGCTTCTTTAAAATAAAAACTGGCATTTGACACAGCATTCAATAGAATTATTTTTAAAATAACTGATTTATCGTTCTTTTGAATGTCCTGAATCATATTTTAAAGTAAAAAATAGCTGATTTGTACACGATACGATACCATATGTTCTCTGCACATCACATGAGTGAATACAGAACAGTCGCTCTCAGTCCTATAATTACTTATGGATTTTATCCACGTTACAAATGATGTTCAATTTTATCCCAAATTATTAATAGCATTAATCAAGTTGGTGTGGTTTGCTTTGTGAAGAAAAGTGTAAATGGTATAGGAAATAGCATCCCTCAAAATGTAAAGAAATAATTTATTTGTATTATTAGAACTAAAGAATGAAAAAAAAAATTGCTTCTTCTTATGAATTGTTCGCTTATTATTTAAGTTTCCAGCTTCTTACACTATTATTATTCATTAGTTATCAAGGACAGGTTTCTTTACTCCACATATAATATGTTGTTTAGCATACGTACATGAACGTATAACACTGTACATATACATACCAATTATAGCGCATACAGTAAATTCATATGCAGTCGAAGGAAATTCATATGCGCTAGTACACCGGTCTGCGATTGCTTACCGCAAAACCTTGTACAACATTGTAAGCAGAGTTCCACCGTTTACTTCGGAATCGAGTACTGATTTTTTGGATCTATGAAAATGCGTTGATATTGTATTAATTTTCGACATACAATTAATTTCAAATTTTTAAGAAAATCTCTCACGAATAAAGCTGGACAGTGTCCATAAATTTAGCATTTATTGCATAGAGAAATTAATATCAAGGTTAAGTACAAATGAAAAAAGATATTTGACTTCGTAAGACTTAACGATCGAGAATAATGGTTATCTTATTTCTCTCTTCTCCCTGTTACGGAATCGGTAGAGATAGGAAAACTGGTTCGTTTCGCTCTGTTTTTGGTAACCAGTGGTCTTTCATGTTTACTTTTATACTTGAACTGTTTATGAGAGTTCGTTGGTGTCTTACTCTCCTTATATCGGTAAACCTTGAAATAGGAATACTTGAACCGAATGACTTGAATGGTACATGGAACGAATATTGTATGTGTCATTTCTAAACAATATTTACCAATTAAAAAACTACTATCAGCTTCTAGATACTATCAGCATTAATAAAATTCTAAACCATTAATCGTTTCTGAAAAAAAAAATCATTGTTTCAGTCTCAATTATATAGAGGACCAAAAATGTGCATCTGCCGCAAGTAATGTTTTCAATAAATGTTTGATGAGGAATTTCCTTTGAAAAATGTTTAAAAACTTTTCAGTGTTGAAATTTACCAAAGTGTAACACTTCATATCTGTGCTGGAGAAGTTAGTAAAATATTTCAAATTAGCATAATTCAATGTAGAGAACAAGCAGTAAAAATTTAGTAATCTATACTTAAAAAAAGGATAAAATAGAGCTAAAAAAAG
The DNA here is from genome assembly GCA_002313205.1 of Laupala kohalensis. Taxonomy (NCBI): domain Eukaryota; kingdom Metazoa; phylum Arthropoda; class Insecta; order Orthoptera; family Trigonidiidae; genus Laupala; species Laupala kohalensis. The sequence continues at coordinate 122,576 of NNCF01127665.1, forward strand.
TAATTTCGATCTTGTCTAAATGACAAAAAATATATTTGGATTATTTTCATTATTATACCTTTAATCTAATTTTTGTTTAGATAATCAATAGATCCATTTTTAATTGAAGAGATAAAATAGGACATAACCGAAGAAATTATTGTTGATCGTAATAGACTTTTTTAAATTTCCTTTTTCAGTGAATTACGAGTAGACATCCTTACCTCTCAACAGTTTATACACATAGTTCCATTCATTCCATCCATTAGTTGATATTGTATTGTCGATGGTGAACAACGAATGATTAATATCCAAAGTTTCAACTTTGAAAATGAAGTAATTAGATAAGAATCCAATAAAATTAATTAATATCAGAATCCAATAATAATTAATATAAGAATCCAATAAAATAAAATTAATTAATGTTTTGGTGGTAGATATTAATTATTTGTTGCTTGTATGTTTATAACTTCAATCGTCTAACAGAACATTTTCAATTGGCAAGTGAATACCTTTGGATGCTTCGTTTAGTTTTGCAAAGTCGAAATATCAGAGACTTTTGTAACTTTGGATTCATCATATCAAATGTTGAAATCACTTTCATATTTTCAGACATGTTTTCAGACTTTCAGGTCACCTATTAAATTTTCATTTAGAAAATTATTTAGCACAAAAGAACTAACTCAAAAGTGCTATGATTTATGACTTAAAAGAAAAATAATTAGTTCTTTAGGATGAACAACATCGAAGAAGGAATCACAAATAATGCGTAACATAATTTTAGCTAGCTACTATCCCTTAGAATTAAAATTTTTTTTTCTTCTTATCTTCAAAACAGGCAACAACAAATGAAACCTCAATAAGATGAAATGATTTATGCTATATTTCCTAATAACAAATATATAACTCTTTCACTTAATAAATTACTGAATTCCGAAAACATGAAATTGATTTAAACATTTAAATTAAAGGAATGATTCGATAACGATATGGAAGGATAACAATGTAGTATACAAAATAAAATGCAAATTTTGTAGTGCTAGCTATGTTGGTCAAACAAAGAGAGGGTTGAAAACTAGAATCCAGGAGCCCAAACGAAATTAAAAATCAATTGAACAACGTGTAGTTACCTCACATTATATAAAGAATAATCACTTGATGAATTGGGATAACAATTAATAATGAACAAAGAAGATATTTATTACAAGCGTTGCAAATCAGAAATGATGTTTACGAAAAATACACACGGGAATTTTAATGTACGTACAGACACAGAAAATCTATCTGGTATTTACAATACAATATTATAACATGTTTGTGTAGTTTCTGCTGCTTTGTAAACATATTTTGTGTTTATCTTTACGTTTAATATCATATCCAATTATTCTGTTATGTTTCTGGTTATAATTTGGTCCACCTGACGATGACTTCAATAACGAAACGTCGGGAATTTTATATCACAAAGTATATAGTACTCGTCCGTTGTAAGGTCGTTAGTCTTTATTCATTTATTTAATTAAAATTTAATATTTAGACATTAATTATCTCATAACCACTTTCTTGCCTAACAAAGACATTTTTGAAGATTTGTTGTTTCTACAAATGAATGTAACACCCACGTCATCTTTAGGAAGTAAGAGACAACAGAGGACATGGGGTTGACTTTTTCGATTTTTGTCGGAGATCGATTAAGAGAAAACTATCGTAGACTAAGATTCATTCTATCGATTTAGAAATGAATAATTAAACCTCTCGGAAAATTAAATTATTTCTTTTTTTTTATCAAATGAAGTCATGATTAACATTACAATTACAATTTATAATTGTATTAAGACGTTTCAAATAATTAGAATGCCCCATAGAAAGCAATATTTGTTAATAATTCCATTGTTAGTTTGAAATTTATATTAAGATGTTTTTGCATTTTTGTAAAGCGTAGATATTTTCGAAAAATATATTTTACATTAGTGACTAATGTACTAATAAATAGTTTAGATATTTTGATTAAATAATACTTAAAGGCGATGAATGATCTATCTCATGTTGAGATATTTGTAGATAATTATCTTCCTTAACCTGAAGTTTGCAATTAAAACTAATACCAGAAACGATTTTTGAGTTAATTTTACTAACGTTCGTAAAGGAACGAATTGGTTTTTCATTGAACTCAGTCAAATCATATCTTTCAATTTTTATTTGGCGGAACTCGTTCACATTCTGATTTATTCTTCCGCGATTTCTCTTTCGCAATTCGAAGACCCCCACATTATTATAATATTTTCATAATTTCCACTCATCCTTCCGTTTTTTTAAATCAAGAAAACGCGCTCTTTATTACTAGAGCAAATAATACTTGGAAAGAAATGAGAATTAATTCCTCGTAAAATTTTCGAAATACCACTAACCTACCAACGCAAGGACGCTTCGCAGAACCATTAATACAAAAGGCAAAGAATAATATTACATGATGGTGCTGGAGTTTTAACTGGTTTTAAAGTAAATACGTTTCTACGCTAAATAATTTTCGTGTTTAAAAGCAAACGAAAATGTGGAAAGGTCCAATAACGATTGGGTAGTGGAATTGTTAACGAGAATAGCCGGTAGCATAACATTGATTTGGTTTGGATTTTCAAACGGATGTTCGTATTAACTATTGAATTCGAAATCTCCATTACCTGATCGCCGTAATTACCCATCTCTTTTTGTTATCCCTTTAAATTGATCCGCAGACTCGGACGCCACCTCAATAGGAGATGCCTTCGTGTATTTGAATACGTTACGAACTCCCGCAACGGAAGTGGAAGGAACGGAAAAAGAGAACGAGAGGATTTGCGAAGGCGAAACGTAATTTGGCGAATTCGATATTTCAACTTGACTCGTATAGGCGGGATGTAAGACTTCCAGAGTTTATTTGAGGTCCTCCTGTTGTGGAATGATCTTGAGGTGTGAGGGAAATGGAGTGGGGAGAGAGGAAAATATTGAGGGGCACCGCGGGGGTTTCAGGTTCAGACGTTATCGCTTCGAAGAATCCCAGCTATGCCAAAAAAGGAATCACTTGTGCGGTACCGAGGAAGGACGTACAAGGAGTGTACATGATTGTATCTGTGAATAATAAGATACAGTTCTCACATGTTTTCTTTGGTCACGATTTGTACTGAATGTTAGAAAAATATGGAGAAAAGTATTTGGCCCAATTAGATAAAATAGACTGCTATGAGAAGATATTCATTGAGGTCCAGATCCTTGTAAGGTGAATGATTAAATAAGAAACATTTCTACAAATTGCGTGGTGATTTCCATAGAAAGTTTTAAAAGTATATTTTACATGCAAGACAAACTTAGCTAAATCTATACATTTAATAATATTTTGACAAATTTGGTACTAGTTTCTAAACACTAAAAAGTCAAAGTTTATTGTTATTGTATAGAAAAAAGCTTTTAAAACGTAACATTTATAAAATTTCGAAGTAATTGTTTGGAATAATCTTTGTATAAAACTTTCATACGTCTGTCGACATTAGAATATAAAGAAATAATCTGAGAACTTACCTTAACGAGCAGTTAAGAATAATCAGTAAGAAAACGCGGTAAAGATGCAAGTCAGTATCATCCATAAATCAATAATATTTTGATGGGAACTATAAAAGTTCTACTAAAGACTATTTTTCATATGCATTGTTTGAATTAATGCAGTAAAATTAAAATATCTCAGTTTTTAACTTTGTTATTCATAAACTACTGTAGGAATGATCACATTAAATTAAACCACATATGTAACTATATTATAGAGTTTAATGATTAAACAGAAAATAGAGTTTCAATAATATGGAAATCCGTAAACATCTTTCGGTTGCACATTACCATCAATGTTAACGAAATTTGATAAGAAATTACAAATAAAGGTAAATTACAGTTCAAGGAAAAAATACTAACATCTTACATATTTCTTTTTTTCTGACTTTATTTATTAAATACATGGTTAAATGTTTACAAAAAGTTGTTTTAGCCCATTAATAATATTCATAAACAAATTTTTTATTGAAAAATCTAAGTTTTCTGTGTGATGAGTCATAAGCCCCATAAACTCATGTTGAACAATTGAACTCCGTTTTCACTCATTATTAACTGAAGGTACTTTGAAATCTGATTTATGAGTGAAGTTAGGCATGGTTCACCGTAATTGTTGTAAACTGTCCTGCGTTCAGAGTTTCATACAAAAACGTAAAACATGGTCTACTTCTTACCACGTCATGAGACATTCTAGTGTAAATGTGGGAAGAGATAGATGAGACCTTGGGTCTCATGCTGTGACTAAACAAAAAATAAGTATCAAGTTGGTAAAGGAACGTATTAAATTTCTACTTTTTAAAAAATATTGTAATTAATGTGGATGACTCAAGCATTCAATTATATCAATATTTTCTGTGATATAGTTTCTTAAAAAATAGTTCATATGATTACCTTGTGACGAGAATTGTATATGTATTGAGGTAATTTTTGCATGTGATATAATTTAGAACGTTCGAAGAAAAAAACAAAAGAAAACAACAAATTAAATGATTAGTAATAAGCACAATGGATAATTTTTGTAAAGGATAAATTTTCTTTTTTAATCTGTGCATATGACTTATTCATGATAATTAATCGTGAAAAAGTATTAAATTTCTTTTTTTTAAACTGATGAATGAGATGAGAGTCGTTACATTTCATTTGGAACTCAAAACTTTTCTGTCATCCTGTACATCTGTAAGAAAATTCGGAGTCGTCGAGAAGAAATTCTTTTAGCCAACACGCCAAGGGTTAGAAGACGAGGAAGATATAGGGTCCGACTTCGCAAACGCTACATTTCATGGGTAATTACCTTTTTTTCTTCTTCCTTGGCGTTATGAGTGAAATTAGAGACACTTTCTTCGCTCGTGATAAACATTTAAAAAGAGAAGTCTCTTTCCCCGCCCTCATCCCTTCGCAAAATAATGCGTCATAAAAAGATTAGCGGCGCGTCGTGGCGGTAGAGGCGGGAAGCTCTAGAGAGGGAGTCATGGTGGGAGGTAAAGGTTTTTAACCTTTAAAAACCCTCTTCGCCATTGGCTGCGGTGGAGGCGGGAACGGGGGCGGAGACGGCGGCAGAGAAATTCCTCGTGATTTTGGGGACTAACTTTCGCTGGCAGTGAGTCCGTAAAGCGAAGGCATACCCTGCTCTGTCACAGCACGCAACTTCAGTAAGAAGAAGCTTATTCTGAGACCCTCTTTATTTGACATCATATTTCACAGTCGGGTCTTTCTTTGGGAGCGTTTCATTTGGGACTCATTTCACTTGGGGTTGAATTTAGTTAATATTAGTTAATTTGAAATAGGAGAGAATTAACTGCAGTGAGGTTTCATACGACACCTTTTCTACAGAGCAACACTTTCTTCGAGATCTTGTTTCGTGAAATGAGATGATCAACTCTAAATTATTGGAAAGAACAAATATCTTTTTATTTATTCTACTCCCCTACCAGTGAACACGGAGCACATATTTATTCTTTTTTTCGTAGATTAATATGCACTACATGTTTTCATGCGCATATTAATGTACGGTGTCACGCTCAAAAAAAATTAAAAAAGATTATTTTACATTTCCTTATGCATTTAAAACAAGAAATGACTAAAAGATAATGAAAAAAATAATCTGTTTTCTTTGTTTTTAAAATATTGAATTAGTAATCAATACAAAATTACTCAATATTTCTTGTTCATGGATTAGTCAAGAAAATAAAACGGAATGTAAGAAAGTAACTATAACTTCAAAAACTGCATATCTACGAAGTTACAACGATTTACCTAACAGAAGATTTTATCTATAAATATTTATATTAAACGAGATTTATGATGTTGAACGGATTGTATTCAAGTCAAACTATCCCTTAGGCCCCGAAGGTATACCCAAGGACTTGACCTCGGCACTGAGAGGTTCGACCCCAAAATAGACGCTGGTACTCATTTTATAGCACGCTGAGTAGACCTGCAAGTCAGTCTGGATGTTGAGGTGTGACGAAAAATCCCTACTTTACCAGGGATTGAAACGCGGTCATCCATCCAGCATCTCAGCGCTCTACCTACTGAGCCACGCTGACTACCGGATTGCATTCACTTACCTTTATATTATTGCACCAATTTTTTTCTAATAATTTATACTATCATAAATTACATTCATTATTGTTTTTCTAATATTATTTTGTTTGAATCTGTAAAGTAATCTTAGTACCTAATTCGTGTCTAATTCAGTTTGTGTTAACTATTTTATTCCTTAATGAGAGATATAAAACATTAGCTCACTACTCACAGAATCACACGCGTGAATGTGTTGTTTTGAAAAGTATTCCTCCTTAAATCATTCTATTTTCATAATTTTAGGGTAAACTTAAAGTGGATGTGTGAAGAAAAAACTTTGTAATATGTCTAGGTGGGTTTTTTCCGGTGAAAAATATTATTTTTCAAATCTGAATATAAATTAATATATTTTGACAAATAATTTTCTGCTCCTCTCTCAAAATTACGTAAATAATAAGAGATGCTGGTTAGCGCGGCATGGCAAACACACATATTGAATTTCACTGTTTTCTTGTATGTTTTGATGTGTCGTTAGGTTCTTTATCTGCGCTCCAATTATATTGAACATTCCCCTGGTAAACCTTGTACTTTTCTCGATTCACTGAGGGAATGTGCAATTTCGATAAAGCTGGTTGACGGAGTCTGATACTAGTTTTCTCCTTTACGTCCTCGTGTAGTGCGGTTCCCAGCAGGGTAAGTCTGCACATGAGAGAAGAACACCTCCTCGCTGCATGAGGTCTCTGCAGGTGACAGCAGGGGAACAGGACCTACCTCCTAATTTGCTTCAGCAGGAAAGAGGATTTTGTCATCGGTTTTACCAATATAGTTTCCTTCTGTTTTTTTTCTATTTCTTTATTTCATTTTATAACCTTGTATTTTCCCGTTCCTGTATCGATTTTTCTCAGATTTTTTCTCCCGTAAAGATGGATTTATACATAGGTGGGAATGTCCTTAATAATTTTATTATTTATCTTGAACTTTTATTACATTTAATATATTCGAGTTGTTTTTGGAAATAATAAATGGGCATCATCAAGAAATAGTCATGTAAATTCTTTTATGAATATTATATACGCCACTACTCGTGAACCCTTGATCCGAATTGATGGGATGGTCCCTTGCGTGTTTCCGGAGAGCAACATACTTTATTGCATCCCATGTGGCCATGAGCAGTTTGCAACTGCTTTTTTTTTTGACAAATATTTATTTTGACGAAATTTATTGAAATAAAATATTTGAATAACTGTGGTTTAATTTTTAGTAAAAGCGTAGACAAGGAAATATTACGAGACAGTTCTTACGTGTAAAATACATTGTCAAGGATACGATATAGATAATATATTGATTTCAAGCACTTACGTAAAACTACGTGTCGTTTAGGTAGAGAAAAAGGTTTTCTTACAGGGAATAACTATGCTCAGAAGCAAAATTTAAAGAGCTCAATATCTTTGTTTTTGTAATAGAAAGTAGTTTACACATGTTTCGAATTAGTCTTTTACATAAAAGCACTCTTGCAGTTTTCAACACGTTGTAAGGGACGAATACATTGATTGAATTGTGAAAACCGGAGTTAAATCCGAACACATTTTTTACAACATTATATTAATAATAAATAAAATAATTAAAAACTACTAGTCAGGTAAATCACGATTTGTCTCTTGCTAAAGGCGTGTTTCCAAGAAAAACTTTCCTTCTGTATGGATTCTGACTTCAACATTCATGAAAACCATCAACTGAAGACGATAATTTACATCAAGGAACACACAAAGAGTGATCCGGTCCCTCAATTCATGAAATTAATGTATACATGTCAGATACCTACGGAATCGTTGGCTAAAGAATCCTTGAGTGCCGTATTGAAATGACACATTCGAAAAATGAGAATAATGTAACTTTTGTGGAGTTGACTACAAGTCATGAGATTACCTTACGTGAATGACTCACTTGCTAACGGCCCTCAGATAAATTTAGAAATAAATATTGGGTACCGGCCGCTGGTAAAAAGATATAGTTTGCTTTGTAAAATATATCATAATAATGTTTTTAATTAATATAATTATATATGGTGGTTTTAATTGAACTATTTACTTAATTTTAGTAAATATTTTTTTTTACATTTTTAATTCCTTAAAATATGTTTGTAAAAATTCAACTTCTGCATCGTGAATTTTCTAGAGCATTATTTTGATGCAATAGTTTTATGAACCTTACGGAAAGTTCGTATAATGATAACCATTAATTTATCATAAAATTTACAAGGATTCTTTTAAATTATTATTCCGTTTTCCCACCTCAAANCAAGGATTCTTTTAAATTATTATTCCGTTTTCCCACCTCAAACTTAACCAATGGATAAAAATGGGGAAGTACTAAATTTCCTTAATCATATTAAATTTTGAATATTTTCTATTTACTTAAAACTTCTAATTGAATTTGATTTGTATTAGTTGTCGCGCTTCTGAAGTTGTAAACTATTTTTGCCATACCTCACGAACTAATTCAAATACCAAACTTTGTATGTAAAAGTTGTTAAACTAAATATCTAAAAAGCAATTTCTGAAGTTTTTGACGTTTTACTTCTAACGGGTAAAAAGGGATAAAAATGTTCAGTGCGTCGCCCTGCTAGTCTGACGCTTCAATGAATGCAGATAGAAAATTATTAAAGATAGGAAATTGAAATTTTCACACGATTTTGTTTTTAAGAAAAGATTTTATGAAATTCCAATTTTAAAGTATTTATTTAAGTGAAAATATATTTTTAAGATTCTAAGATCTAATTGATGAATTTTATCGAATTTTATATGTAAACATTGATTATGTTTTGATAGGTGCAAAGCGTTAGAAACGTTTCCAAGTATCTGTTGCTTGCGCTCAGGGCATGGTTTATTAATTTCACAATACCGCAAGAACTAATAGTGACATCCCCTCCGTTTTTATATGTTATCGTTGTTACATTAAATGTCAAAATACAAATTTCTGGAATTTCTGATGTATTTATTTTTATTTGGAGAAAAATATCTGTTGAATTCTCCTTGCTGGCTCAGACAGAAAATTTCTCAACTAAAATTTTAAATTTTGACAAAATGTAAAATATTTGTGCGACACTCTCACTATGAAGGACGTTTTCGAAAGCCCGATTTCAAAGGGATGACTTAGAGCAATGTCCTCGTCTTAATTAAGATAACTTTGTAATATTTGTAGGTGAACTTATTGTTTCACACTATATTATGACGAAGTACAAACCCTATCAAACAAGAAAATCTCACGTTGGGAGCTCTGCAGGGTCGACCCGTCACCTCTAAATTTAGAATACTAACATCGATTTAAAGAAAAAGATAATATACATCTCGCTGATCCCAAAATGTTATGTTCAAATAGTATTGCGGTCTCAATACTGCACAATGTTATAAAGTTAATACTAATACTTTGAACATAATGTACCAAAATGTTTTATGTAATTTGAATGAGTTTGCAATAGAACAGAACACGCGAAATCAATGACAAATCTATATTGGTGTGTCTTGGTGTCATTTTTCCCAGTGTTGGCTAAGTAACGTCAATGTCACGTTTTCGAAGACTTGATAATATATTGATTAAGTATGATTTTTTTTCTGTAAGAGAGTACGAGCTCATAATAATTCAATGCATTTGACACTCCAATGTAGTATTGCTTACTTCAACACTTTGAATGTGATTTCTCGCTGAAGTATCGATGCAGTATCCAACAGATCTGTCAAATCTGAAATTTTTTGTAATTTTATATGTCAATTTAGCTGAGAAATTCATGGTACTCGATCGTAATCTAAAAATTACGAGTAACCCGTCAATCAATGTGTTCGACTGTGAAGGGACTATCCACGATCTAGTGACATTTGATTCAACGTACAGTACGTCCACACACTCAGAGTCGTCGCTCCGATAACATTCATTAATTAAGACCAGGGACATTATCAGGAACGCGAATTGCGTACGCTTGTAGCTGTCTCGTGTATGATTGCGTAACTAACGACCCCTACATTTGGTATTAGTTCGACTACGGGGTACGTACTTACCATTAACACCATGATTCGCTGCTAATTTACAATGCAATACCCTTAGGATCAGGTATTTCGTCATATGTCAAACCGAATATGATGTATCATAGATTAACATAATATTTTTAACAATGTTGGTGTACCACCATTCATTGTAGCATTTATTTAATGTAATTGAAATTATAATGACAATAGTTCTCAAAAATTATTTTAAACTATTAATACAATTTTATTCTTTTCTAAAATTTATATCTCATAAAGATACAAAAAATATTGAGACGAAAATATTTCAGTTTCTTCAAAATAAATGACACTTTCTCAATTTTGTGAGTAACTTCCATTTCTTTCTGTATTTTCCCCAGACACATCTTTTTCCGAGAGCGAAAAACATTTTTGTAAATCAAGTTCACCACTTTAATTTTCTCGTACGTTTTAGAAGAAGGCACGGATACAAATGATCTGCCACTTTCTCCGCAAAACAAACATGTTTTTGTTAATTTTATATCCAATTTATTTCTTTATATGTTTGGGAGGCCTTCGCAAGTGATAAACAACTTATGAAAAAATCCTTAAAATCATGCCAGCAACAGCTGCATGAGATACTTCTTTTCTATTTTTCATTCCAACAATACCAATTTCTCAAACGCTTCGCACTTGCGGGAGAAAGTAAAAATAAAGAAGAAAACAGCACAAAACTCTCCAACACATTCGTTTCCAAATAAACAAACTCCCCCAGATTGTGAGAAGGAACTTGCAAAGACGAACGAAAAGTTCGTAAACGCCCGAAAGAACTCCTCAACACAGCGGAAACGTTTCTTTAGGCCCCTTGGAGCAGGCGGAAATCGAGGGAAGCGACCATAACGTATCTATCACTGATTTATTTTATGTTCGCAACGAGGTTGTGCAGGCGGCAGGACACGTCTTCAGATGTGCGGAATGATGGAGGAATAAAGGAGATATTTCCTAAAGCGTAATCCGCTCTCAGAGGGTTGAAAGGGGATGATGAGACATATGAGGATGAAAAAGAGATAGGGAGGCGTGGAATGAATCTTGGCTTATTGTACTTTAGGAGAGAGTGACTACAACCGGATAAAGTGACATGAAAAGATGTCTTTGAAATAAATATAATGCTTTTATTTTAATACTCCAGTAAAATATCTTTAGTCTGGCATTTTATAAACCGGAATATTTTATAATCCGCAGTTCATGTAGTTTTCGTGTCTCACCCTTGACATATTCGTGAGTATTGCCTCCATTTATTTTTTTAAAATTGGTCTGTATCATTAGGTTTTTTGTTTTAAGAGATATATTAATAATCATTATACAAATATTATAATAAATGTATATAAACTATTTCTTTCATAATTAAAAATAGTCTTCAGATAAAGAACCTCTGCAGGTTGGAGAAATTCTGAATTCAGCAAGATTCAGATCCCCAGAAGTGCCAGATTAAAGAGGTTCCACTGTATACGAATTATACTTTTGCGTAGGAGTATCAAGTACAATGTTTGCAGTTAATCGGTGTTGGAAACTTTTCTTAGAATTTTTACTGCAATAGTTTCTTGACACAGCGATTCCCAAAAACTAATTTATACTACGGATGTTCAAGCCATAGTAACCATTATGTTAATTTTGATTGTTTAACTGTGAATGAAGAATAATATGTATATAATTAAAAGTTCCTTGTGGAGTTGCTAGTCTCCCATCGGACGCCTCCCCAGGTGGCGGATAGGGGAATGCTCACCAAATATGGTGGGTACTGAGGGTGAACCAAAACTAGCAACGAAAATCCAAGTAGACGTCGGTTGTGGAGACCACCGAAAACTAGGTCAGCGTCTTTTCATCCAGTGGGTGGGTCTGCAGCAACTGCTCCAGGAACTAACAATTCCTGGTTCTATACAACCAGCTTAGCTGGATACATCGTATATTACAAGCTCTATGGTTCGTGATAGCCACAACAACATTACCCTAGGTGGAAATGGTGTATAGTTGTTGGAGGTGTACAGTTGTGGAAGGCGAACGGGTGGTGTAGTGGTTAACACCCCTGCGATCAAAGCAGAAGTCCCGTATTTGATTCCCGACTCGTCGCCATTTTCACCTGACCGAAAGTTATCACATTACCCCAGGTGGTTATCAATCCACCCGTCGACAGACGGCGATCGGGCGTTCGGATTCTGCGGGACCCGGGCAACCACTAACTCAGAAGAAGTCACAACTGTCTGGCAAACTACCCTCAAAAACACCAACATTCATTGGTACATTTAATGTCAACACACTCATTCAATATGGAAAATTGCTCAACCTTATTACAGAACATGATAAGCAGAAAATTATCTTAATTGCCCTTCAAGAAACAAGATTTACTGACGAAGACACCACAGATTATGGCAATTAAAGTATTTTTAAGAGCAAAATAGACGAATCGCTAGAGGAACGCCCCTGCTGGGCATGGCGATAATTGTGCACAAAAGGTTAACTCCGTGAAGAAAGTCACTCCCATCAACAACAGACTTATGACTGCACGTCTACAATGTGTGAACAGAAATCACACCCTTGTCAATGCTCACGAATCCAAAGGAAAGTGAAAAATTCTTATCCCAACAAGAGAATACCATGGGCAAGTTCCGCAAAGAGGACACCATAATACTCCTAGGAGACTTTAATGCGCAGCTGGACACAGAAAGAGAACACAGAAATACCATAGGCAACTACCTGGCTCACAAATTCATCAATACAAACGGTAGGCGACTATTCGAGTTCTGCCAACAATTCAACCAAAAAATAATGTGAACATTCTTGAGGAAACATCCTAAGAAACAAAAGACTTGGCGCTCACTAAATCAATCGATTGGAGAATACAAGATTGACCACATAGCAATAACGTATACACAACACCGAGTAATTCATGATGCCCAAGTTCGACGAGGTGCCAGTATTGACAGGACAATTACCTCACAAGTTTTAATGTAAAATTTACTCCCAATAAAATTTCATCGCAAAAAACGCTCTCAAGAAAATTTGATTTAACCAGTCTCCAAGAATTGAACATAAAGGAGGAATGGGAGAAAGAAGAGTTTAGGTTCAAAATTGTAGAAAAATCTAAGGAACTCGTACACCTAAAGAAAAAGAAAAAGCAAACTGACTTTAAAAAATATTTGAGCAAGAAAACACCTGAAACACGACATAACTTCCTGGAAATCCGAAAACAAGCAGCCAAAACCATCAGACAAACCAAAAGAAAATACCTTAACCGCAACTAGAAAAACTAGAAACTGATTTCAGAAATTATAACACCACAGACTTCTACAGAACAATCGCAAATAGAATTCAGGGATACACACCACAAAATTTATGCTTTAAAAAACGAGACGGGAGACTAGCTCTTATCAATCCAGACAATTGCAAAGAACTGGCACTTTATATCTCCGATATACTTAACTACCCAGAACCCACAGAAAGATTCCGGTTCATTGAACCTATACACTTCAACACAAGCTCGTCACCGTTCCCTAAAGAGGAAATTATCAAACATGTCAAACATCTTAAAAATAACAAGACAGTATGCGAGGACAACATCCCTGCTGAACTTCTAAAAAATCTCGTTCCGAAGTCATTGGAAGAGCTCACAAGCATCAATAGAGAAGTGTGGATTATGGAAAAATTATCTTCCGATTGGAAGTGTGCCCTTATCCGCACTCGACACAAGATGGGCGACCGAGTAGACGTCAACAGTTACCGAGGCATTTCATTGCTACCAGTCACCTACAAAATCCTGTCTGCTTGCATATTGAAGAGGACGCAGGAGCAAATTGAACCCAAGATTGCGGAGTATCAGGCAGACTTTAGACCAAACCGCTCCTGCCCGGAACCGATCTTCAATCTAAAAACAGCACTGAAATATACAGCTCTCAGACACAAACCCACAATTTGCACGTTCGTTGATTTTAAGAAGGCGTTTGACTCGGTTGACCGCAAATCTCTTTTCAATACATAAATAGAACTTGGACTCGATCTGAAAACGTGGCGACTCATTGAAGAGACGCTCACTGACACAACCTCTTAAGTTAAATTCATGGATGAGGTCGCAGAAGGCTTTGAAATCAGAACAGGAGTGAGATAAGGAGATGGACTCTGTCCACTTCTATTTATCGTCGTATTGGCCAAGGTCATAAGGGAATGGAAAAAATAACTAAGAAAACGAGGCCAGTGGAAGCCACTGAAAATTGGAAGAAAAATCAAGGCACTTGTTTGGCATTTGTCGATGACCTGGCAATACTCACAGACTCTGAAAACAATGCGATACAGCAGATTAATGTACTAAGTGAGTGCGCTGAAAATATCGACCTTAAAATCTCCTTTGAGAAAACCGAATTCATGTGTACACTCCTAGACACTACACAGGCGCTATACACAAAATACGGACAGATCAAGAGACTTTTACATTTCAAATATCTCGGAGAAATTTTGGAACCCACAGGAGTAGAAAAAGAGTCCAGGAAACACGGAAACAAAAACTAAAAGGAGTCTATGGACGAACACACCAACTGTACAACAAAAAATGCATATCCGTACATGCAAAAATCAGCCACTACATCGCTGTTGTCAAACCTGAAGCGCTATGCGCAGCAGAAACCCTGGCACCTCACAACAAGACACTACTAGAAAACATACAAAAAGAAGAACGTAAAATAATCAGAAAAATCCTTGGACCGAGAAAAACAGATGATAGATACAGACCACAAACAACCAAAAGGACGCTCGAACATTTCATCAGACAGAAAAAGACCTAAATTCTACGGACACATACACAGACTTCCGGAAGATAGGCTCACACACCAGATGCTCAAAGCAACAGAAAACCTCAAAGGCGTGACATTGGCCGAAAAAGTGAAAAGAGATCTTGCTGACGCAAATCTCACTGCTAGGGACATTCAAGACCGTAACACCTACAGAAGAGGAGTTTTGAGTGGGAAGTCCAGCCAGATACCACAGCCAAAAAGACCGGCACGACTTGGACGAAAGAGAGAAAGAAAGCCATGAGTGAGAAAATGAAGGCCTCATGGCAAGCCCGAAGGAGAAAACTGTAGAGGCTTCGCGTGATCCAAAAAGGGTCTACAACAAGTCAAATAAATAATTAAAAGTTTCTTTGCATTCTCAGCAAAAGCATTAAAGCATTGCTGATATGAAAGAATTGAAGAAGGAAGGTACAGTGTTGAGTAATGAAATGAGGTAAGATCACACCAACCGATTCTATCTTCGATTGTTTTTAAGAAATCTTGTGGATTATGAGAATGCAAGTGGTATGAGGGTTGACAATTCTAGGCACTGGGTTGACTAGTAGTTTCCTTCTCAGTGAATATTCCCTATCACTGAAAAAAAGTGGCGAAAATATTGAATGAGATTTTTAAAGTCATTGTGGAATAAATATTTTTAGAAATCAAACTGAAAATTGTCCTTCAATAAACATCTTCAATCATATTTTCTAATGTTTATCAACGAGGATACAATTGAAAATGGAATTAGAGAAATGGTAAAATACGTTGGAGAACGACTTGATTAAAGAATGGTTTCTGTCCCCACAATTGTTAATTTACTTTGTTTGAGTTGGGGTTACGCCAAAGATGGTCAATCAGTGTTTCATTATCGAAAAAATAGGAAACCGCTGAATTAGATGTTTATTAATAGAGCACAATAAACGGGATGTTTCAAATCAGATAAGGACGACTCCACTTTCATCATGTCATACTGATAGCAGTAAATGAAGGAATGATGCATAAAAAAACAGAACGTGATTAAATGTTACATATCATTATGTCTACCGGAAAATGTGCAATAAAAGAGACAACGAGGATGAAATTTTAATAAGATAATATTAAAAGTTTATATCTACCCCTCCACTTACACAAAAGTGAAGAAGTCCTTTACATTACTTTCGGTGACGTTGGAATAAAGATTTTGTAAACGAATCTACAATCAACTTCAAACTTAATTTATATAATTGAAACAATTAAAAAATAAAACATATGTTTAGAAATATAACACATTTTCAATGGTGCGTGTTGGTATCTAAAACAAAACAGGATAATTTAGAAAATGGGATAGTTAGGAAAACATTTTCTAATGTACTTGCAATTGTTTTATTTGTCAGTAAAAATGAAAATATTCAGGACAATAAATTAAAGTTAATTGTCAGTTTTGATACATTGTGACTAATAAGGAGTATTATGGAATTTAATCACAATAACAATATTTATGTAAATGAAGACATTGTAAAACGTCCAAAAATAAAATACTTTTTCTAAAAATTCGTTGAAAATGTGCGATTTTTTTCCGTGTTTATTAAAATTTCATGTATATGAAAAGTGCAAATATTCCTTATCTAAATATTCATATATTTAAACTTGTTCATCACACCCCAGAAGATTATGTCAAAATTTCTGTCAATAAGTTTCGTCTATTGAATTTCTATTTTCTCTCTCCCAAATTTTATATTTTGAGAGTTGAATTGTCCAGATAAATGTCTTTATTACAATTCAGATCAATATTCATTTTTGTCGTAGGTTTCATTAATATTCTACTGTCGCGTCAGAAGTTACTTTCGTAAGAAAAAGAGATTGCTACTGTTATTACGCAGGAAAATCGAATCAAATGAGATCAAAAACAAGGTCAGATAATTTATTGATACAAAACACTTTACTGTGAGTGGAGTGATAAATTTACGGAGGGATCAAAGGGTGACGTGCACTGTAATGTACCTTTTAATCTTCAGGATAAACAGCGTATCAACACGAGGTAAGGGAGATATTAAAGATAGGTCTCAGTATTATATTTTTATACTTGAAATACAAAGGAGAATATAGTATACTTCAGAGATACTTCCCTTTATTACCTGTTTTATTATAATCGATAAGAGTGTGGTTATACGGGAAAACTCGCGAAATACAGCGAACGAATATTTTGTAATAAATCAATTATATTAACATAATGTTCACATGTACACGAATTGTTGTTAAAATTAAGTTGTTAAAATTTAGCCAAATCAATATCAGCCAGTTTTAATATAGAATTTATGAATGAAAATTGTTCTTGTAATCATCCTGGGGTTACTCTCAGCATTTTAAGTTCCCTTGATAATATTATATTGTGAAAAATAAATGATTAATTATTACATTACAATACCGTATATTCCGCTAAAATATTTGTTTATAAAAATGGAATATGTTTTAATTTTTGTGTTTATTCCATATCCCTCTACTTTTGAATTTCGTCCACTAAATGATCTGCATCTTCCCCAATTTACAACGCCCAACGTAGAATACATATTCATGTCCCTTTTGATAGATGTTAAGAGCTGCGTATATATCTTGGAATAAACCGAATAACAATGGTTAGTTTTTATGAATACTGCTGATGAATCTTCTGCTTGTGATATTTCTGTTAAATAACAACGATAAAACAGCTTCCAAGACACATCGCAATATTTTTAAGATCGGTTTCTCTCGGTCATTTCAAACGAAGAACTACATCTGTGATTGATAGTTTCGTTCTCGAAAATACCTTAAATCAAGAGATACATTAAGAAAATAAACTTAAAATATCGTCTTTAGACGGAAGCCTCCAATCGCGAGGAAGTGATCTTGTACATCTCCGATTTCTAAAGGGAGCCACGCGCCCCTTGTACAGAATCGGAGCCGGAGGGTGTTGCTTGCGGCAGCCGTTGCGAGGGGCTACTCCCCAACGACGACGACGACGCTTCCCCGTTTGCCCTCCCCAGGGAGCAGTCTGCGGGGATTGATTCCGCCTGGGAAGGGCGCGCGACCACTGGAGGGCAGCAGGCTTTTGTCCGAGTGCGGCGCAGGGAACGCGGGATTACCTCGGCTGCATGGACAGGGCAGGGTGGTAGGGTGGCTAAGTGAGCTTGAGGATATGATAGCGTTCAAGACGAAGCTGAAGAAGATTCATGTGAGTGCTCTGGAATTGCGGAACTCGTTCTTTCTCGAGCAATGTGACTTCTCTTGTCATGATTGAATTGGGTCATCCAAATAGACAAATAGTCATATAAAGACATACCAAATTGTGATAACTATACTCACAGACATGTGATTTTAACTAAAATAATGTCGCCTTCCTCAAGTTACTAACTTCTACAAAACAACCAGAATAAATATTATATCCGAATAAATATTAATAAAAAAGTGACTATTTGCTGTAAAGAATACGGGTTAATGAAACAACTATACAAGATACAAGGTAATGTTAGTTCAACACGCTCGATGTTGAAAGAACAGAATAGCATCACAAGAGCAAGTCACTTGAATTGATGGCTGATGTTGGCGATAGATTTAAAATTTAAACAATCAGAAAGTACTGCCAACATAACGTGAAGTACGCTTATTACTACTCTTATGGCCGATGGCGAGATAAGTCTTGAGCTATGTTGTTTATAAGCACTGTACCATCATCAAGTCAAGTAGACTCGTAAGAAACAAATAAATGAATATTTGTCAAGAGAGCAGCAACAAACTGCCTCTGACCATGATGAGAACAATAAAATAATTCACTGCATCTACTTTACAATAAACTAATAAACAGTGCGTTCTTAGGTTATTTTTCTTTGAGTAAAGTTACGTGACTTTGTGTACATGGCCAGATTATTATAGATAAGAATCGTGAGTCGAACACGGGAGGTCTGTTTTGATCGCATGTTGACCGCTACATCACCCGTTCTACTTACCGTTGGCTGCACTCATTTCTCATGTTCTTCACGTTTATATACACGGAAAAAATATATGCAAAACATTTTGAAACGGTTTACTGTAACGTTTTTCATTCTCTAAGTTACAAAGTATTGTCATATTAGGGAAAGACGCCTTTTATGTGATAACACTAAAATATATTTCAATAATTCNGCCTTTTATGTGATAACACTAAAATATATTTCAATAATTCAAATAAAATTACATAATACGGAAATATGTATGTGTAATCTGGAATTGACATTCTGCAAATGCTCATTATTTCCATATTTGCACACGTACATTTTTTTCGAGATTTGGACAAGCTCCCATTTTATGAGCGAATATAACTATAAACACACGCTTATCCAATACTTTAAAAACATTTTCTTTAAAGACATGTCGAGATATCAGATTACAGTCCTAATAATTAAATCGTTTTAGGATGTATTAAATACGTATTGGATGTCATGAGATTTCATATAAAAGCGGAAAATATGCGTTTGAGACTTATTTGATTGAAAACTTCTAGTAATATCAATTTGGAATGAAGTTTAATTTAGAATTATACTTGATCAGCGAAAAACTAATTAACATTATTATTTTTAAAATATTCACATTTATATTGCAGTAGACGAAATAATGGAATAGTTTTGACACAATTTCACTTATATGTGCGTGTGTTCCGAATCTTGTGTAATGTGTTGGGAGATAAGGATCCACTTTTAATTGAGTGGTATTGTGGTAGATATCTATCTCATAGGTTGAGATTCCTTTAAGTTTATCCTTCATAATTCAGTGACGGGTGAAGATCATGTCACCATATCCAACAACTAATATTTTATCACTTTGAATTGAATGAAGTCAGAGTCATTGATCTTCCCATGACGAACGTGATAAGTGTTACCGCAAGAGTACAGTTATATGAGGACGACGTCGTGGTCAAACGAGATTCCCATTGAGGAGAAAGAAATTATCATCAAGTCCAGCGCTGACCAACTTACCTTAGACAACGTGATGTACACTTGCAATCTATCAGGCCGGCACGGGATGGAGCTGTACAACATATTACCCGACAAATTAGATTAATAGGTCATNTCTATCAGGCCGGCACGGGATGGAGCTGTACAACATATTACCCGACAAATTAGATTAATAGGTCATCATCATATACATTCAAACGAAAATGTCCCAAAAACCGGACATATATAATGACACAAACGAATTATCGTATGTTAGAGCATTAAAAGTTGTGCTTGAGGTTTCGTATTATTTCATCTTTCACCTATTCCTTTCCGAGATAATATAATTTAAAAACTTCACCAAGAAAAGACGCTACTTGACTCATTTATTTGAAAAGTATGTAACTTGATTACTTGAGTCGACACGTCTGAACATGATAGTGTGAATTATGGTGCATAGAATAGTGAGACTTTCTCGTGATGACGTCCAGACATAGTGAAATAGTTAATTATAGTTAAATTATTAAAATATTTTTTTAGAGATGCGTTGCCCCATCGCCACGTGCCATAAGACCGTATCCTGCGTGGGCGACACATTCTTGCGACAACTTCAAGCGACAAAAGTGTAGCATTGCGTCGCCAGGATTGAGTATCCTGCGTTTAAGCCAGATGGCGGTGCGTAAAATACGCGAAAAAAATAAAGGAGACCCAAAGGGGACGTGTCTTGCATACTTCTCCCATGAAAATTTTATTAAGAGACATATTTTTATATCTCGAAATTTGCACAAAACCACGAGGTAACCTATAAAGTTTCGGACGAGATCATGATGAAATCAAGACCAACTTGATCATACTTATAAAATGATCTCTTGTATGATCAAGTAGGTCGTGGATAAAATGTAACGTTTGACGCGTGACAAAACTAAAGCAAGTTTGAAGTTCAAGCGTCGTCGAATGTTGCGCTTGTAGCGCTACAGTGACGCTGTTGCTCACACAGGACAGTCTGGAAACTACAAGTGTGTTTGAATCTTATCGCTTGAAGTTGTCGCGCGCTGTCGCACGCGTTTGGCGCCCACGCAGGACACGGCCTAAATGCAAAAAGGATTGTAGTGCAAATATCGTAGTGGAAAAAGGATGAGTAAATATGATCTTTAATTAGATAAAATGTGTTGTTTTTGCATAAACTTCTCTAATTATAAGAGACTGATGTCGTGAAAGCAATAAAAATTTCTATTCAATATTTCAGTTCTGATCCGTAATGTGCATTATGAAAAATAGTTTGTATTTACATTGTACTTAACTACAACGACTTGTTGATATATTGACAAGTAATGCTCATTTATCGAACTAGTTTAAACTGAAATTTTATGTCTATATTTAGGAATTGATGAGTACATACAATGGAAATAAAATTGTAAAATTTTAGAGCATTAAAATGTTTTCATTAATTAGTGAGACGATAGCTACATACCACTTTATATTGGTCATTGATAAGTTTTTTCCTCAAAACAAAGGCTACCACAAAATTTTCAGAACACATGCAAAGAATTAACTAAGAATAGATAAAGAATAATTATATCATTGCTTGAAAAATATTTTATTTTAGATATTAGTGAATTATTTCGAGGATTATGAAGATTCTAATTTGAACGAACGATCTGTACAATTGAATTCTCCAGATACATATCTTGTAAGCTAGCCGAGTAATTGTACAAGCGAAAATCGGCAAAAATATTCATTTTCCTAAACTTTATCGAAACAATATGTTTGCCTTGACGTTTTCAGCTTCAAAAGCAGCCATGATTTGCGGTCACCTTACCATTCTATGGACCTTGGATACAAACAAAATTCGTAGGGAATTGTACGTCAGATACGTCATGTTCCATTGTGCATGATCATAATCTATTCATTGATGTCCTGATGTCCTTTCTACATTTTTTAATACTTAATATAAAACAGAGTTAAACTTGCCTACAACTTGCCTAGCAGATGGAGGAATGTAGTATCTGCCATTTTATCCAGGTAAATATAATAAAGTTTGCTAAATAAAAGTAAACGCTCATGTGTCAGCTTCATTCAATTTCCAGGCAGTTTTAGTTAGCATTTATGTACTAGTAACGTTATATTTTGATTCTTATCAACAAATTTATTTTTCAAGGTGAACAAATTAAATAGCAAATTTATTATTTTATTTATTAAAAAGTATATTTTTGTATTAAGTAATGTAATAAAATGATTTCATATTGTAATGTAAGACAGATTAATTCATAACACTGGTGTCTATTTGATATCTCCGGGTATGCTATGTCAAATATTAATTCAGAAAACACATATTTAAAACACAGTTGTATTCCCCAAAGTTTGATGAAAAATGTTGTATAAAAAACACTATAACTCGCGGGCCGTAATAAAAGTTTCGCGGGCCGCATACTGCCCGCGGGTCACCAGTTGGATAGCGCGGATCTGGATAAAAGTAAAATGCAACCGAATGTCAACGGAAAAAATAATACCCGAACTTTATTTCCGCAAATAAAATTCTTCCAGCTGACGTTCACAATCTAAGGTTACGTCCTTTCTATCACGTAACCTGTCAATGAATATAATTATTTGTACTTGCTAAAAATATTTAGGTGAATTATCGTTATCATTTCAGCAAGTAACATTCCTTACGCGCCATCTATTACATCAAGTAAATGTGAATTCTAATTTATCCCTCCACATCATCTCCCCCTTGGGTCGAGAGCTATAACCTCAGTGAACATGATGGAGACACCTTTGGCCCTTAACAGGGACAGTCTATGAAATAATATGACTCTTAAGTACGCAGACAGACATCCATGTTTCCACATATTATTGTGAGATTTACAAAAGAAAATAATAGTTTGAATAGAGAAAAAATTATATAGTTGATGATTTATTTATTTACGGAAATCTTCATAATAGTGAATCTTAAGAAACTTGCATTCCTTACTCAAGTGGACCCTTCTTCGGGCGCTATTAATTGAGATGCACCTTCTTGTGTCAATTACACATGTTAANGTGAGATAATGATTCTCGGGGATCACGAATGACTCCCGTGTCCCAATTCTAAATGTTTTCATTAATTAGTGAGACGATAGCTACATACCAATGCCGCTAGTATGGTCGAACTTTCCTACTTAGATCTTATAATATAAAGAAAACAGCTGATAATGTTGGTTAGTTGCTGGAAGGAAGATTCAAAACATTCGTATCAAAAAGAACCATTTATTAACATTCTGTAGAAGAGAACACAGAAAATATTGCGTCTACAA
>NNCF01127665.1:157469-213572 GCA_002313205.1 Laupala kohalensis
GCATTGCCAATTGCTCAGCGTATGTTTTAAGATTTTCCTAAGCAATGTGAGAGCATGAATTAAGGTTTCGTTCATTACAGCTCCCAAACAGATATTACGAGCTGAATTGTGGTATACACCATTTTCAAAAATCAGTTCACTAGTGTCACTGGGATTCGAACCCACATTGTGGTGATAGAACAATCATAGCAGTGCTTTACTGTTCTCAGCCAATTACACTTTTGCTGGAAGAGGTAAAATGTCTGTTGAAAAATTCGAACAAATAAATAGCCACTCAAGTCTGCGTGTTTTAGTCGGTTTGACAATGAATGACATTCTTTTTTTGTTGAATTGCCTTATTGTCATATCGTGGATAAATGTCACTAGAAGATGTAATTTATTTGTTCCTTAAGTAGTTTTATATTATTTATAACTCGATAATTAAACTTTTGTGTTATTAGTTCATATTTGAGACAAACGTTTTCTATATTTATTTAATTACTTTTCACATATATGAAAAACTTAAGAGAATCGCAAATTATGTGAAATTACTTTCGACAATACACATCAGTTGTAGGCAATAAGATTTGATTTCTTTACTTCACTGTATAAATATAAGAAATTATAGGAATATTTATAAGCAATTTGTGATTCAAATTATACCAATTCCATACGATATCTTGCAATTATATTCAAATTCTGTTAAAAACTATATTTTATCACAGTATTACACAAACGTTTTTAACAGAAACTGTAATATCGTTTACATTGCCTATGAAGACCTTGCGAGACAACGAATCTCGAGATGTCGTTTAAATATAGAGAATAGTAAAGTTTATTGAAGTCAAGAATATACAGAATATTTTTGTTATACAGAATATTTTTGTTATAGAAGTCCAAAATGTGTATAATAAAAAAATACAAAATATTTCTTTAATAGCGGTGTAAGGAAACATTTTATCTCGTTACGATTTACCAGCGGTACTATTAGTCTTCCAAATATGGGCGCCGTTTCAAATAGACCTACGATTGGTCGAACGAAACTTCCCTTGTCGAAGGGAGAGCAAGAGGAGGGAGGTGTTGCAAACCTAACAGATCCAGAACTGGTCAGAGCGTGTGACTTAGAAATATAAATGGGCTCTTTTATGTTATCAGTAGTGTACATGACATGTGAATTTGATATTCACGATATATAAAGTGTAGATAATGTGAGGTATCTTTTTATATTTATATTTTTAAATTGTGTAATGAGTTGAAGCACTGCGAATATATTATGATGTTTACTATGCTTTTGTTAATGTATTGAGAATGAATCCTAATGCTTTTGTTAATTTTTTGAGACCTGAAGAGGAGGCCAGAAACCTAGAGCCTCGAAACATAGTCAATTCAATGTCAACCCTAATGTTCCCATAATGACGAAATAAAGATAAAATGGATGTGTAATGTGAATCTGAGTTGTGTGTTTTTTGACTGTCTATAATAAGGCAAGGTGTACCTTTTAATATAAGTTTCCAACTTTGCTATGTAATATCTAAGTAATATTAGACCTTGGTACGGTCAGGCAGGCAGCCTGCCAATGGCATACCTGTATAGTTGCGGCATATCAATAAGTTAGTAACGGAGGGCAATGTATGCTCACTTCACTGCAACCAGTGTTTGATTTATTGTGCTTTCTTAGGGTGAAATGACGAGAGAGTGTTCTGTTGGAATGAAAGACTGGGGAAACGGGAGTACTCCGAGAAAACCCACCGCGATCTTCGTTTTGTCCCCCATCGTGTATCTTTCTTGAATCTCACAGGGTGGCGTACCTGACTCATAGTCATAACTACAAGTCATACAAAGTCATTTTCAGTTCAGTACCTCCCCTTTACCGGCATTGCAGTCTAGTGATTGACATCATTGCATTTCACAAGCTATACTTCCACATAGGTAACTTTTGTCGGAATATATCTCACGAGGAATAATTCATTATTAAGACAAAACGGTACATCCCCTTCAAAAACGTTTGTACGAGCAAATTTTTCTGGTATTCTCTGTATGAACTACAGGCCAAAAATAAGTCAGCTTTTGTTCCGATATTTTAAATTGTGAATGAAAATTTTCTTAAATATTAGATTTAGACTCATAATAAAATTTTCTTTAAATATTACTTCTTTTCTTACATAGGTAAGTCAAGAAACAAGTCACAAATCTGGGTAGAAGCAATACTAATAAAAATAACTTCCCGACATTTATTTCACTATTCGACATAATCATTCTGAATATTCAGTCAGTTATCCCATCTCTTTACAAGTCCTTGGAAGCCGATGGCAAAGAAATCTTTTGGTTGCTGTCGCTACCGACGAGTAACCTCTTGGATTACGGCATCATCAGTTTCAAAACTCAATTGATATTTTAGAGGCCCAAACAATTGAAAGTCACTGTCATACGCGTGTCATTACGAATGATTTGTTCCACACGCTGCACTGTCTGCACTTGACTCATCCACATGACCAATAGGATGCTCCCCATCGCTGATGTGCCTTCCCTTGTTAAAATTTCGGATCCAATTGAACACAGCTTTCGGTGAGGAACAGATGTCAGCATATGTGGGATGCATTTTGCGATGCACTTCTTCTGTGGACAATCCTTTAGCTCGCAAAGAACGCAGAACTGCACGCTGTTCTTCTCGTGAACACTCCTGCAACACAACCGCCATCGTGCACTGGCTGCCTCTGACTGACTGCTTTTCTACGAGATGTCATTGCAACCTATACGACAAGCATGCATATACTACCATCTGCTGGCAAAAATACTCTCGTAATTTAATACGGATTAAGGAAAACTGACGTTTTGCCGCTTATATATTGNGCCGTTTATATATTGACTTGTCCTCGTATATTATATGAGTAATTCGTGAAATCATGTGTCTCTTTGGGAAAAAGTAATAATCTTTACATTAAGCATAATTAAACNTGCCGCTTATATATTGTCTTGTCCTCGTATATTATATGAGTAATTCGTGAAATCATGTGTCTCTTTGGGAAAAAGTAATAATCTTTACATTAAGCATAATTAAACGACTCTATTTAACTCTATTCAATACTGAGAGATATAAATAAAAATAACTTTTAGTGGCACAGTGGTAACATTAATATATTGCATTAATTATAGAGAAAAGAGTGAGGATAAGAATTTATTCATATTTAGAAATAGTCTTTAAATGGTCTCTAATGCCTCATGTTGGTTATTTGGATATCACTAAAGTAATGTGTGAGGATTTGTGAAAATTAGGCAGAAAATATTGAAAATGTATAGTAATTGAAATACATTTAATAAACTATATACTTAAAATACATAATTTTTTCATATTATAAAAAAGTGCTTTGTGTGTTTTACACAATTTTATGAAAATTCAGTGGTAATAAACAATGAAAAAGTGAGCTTATTAAACTCTAATGAGTTTTCAGAACATATTTCATGTAATATATGTGAACTGGTTCAATTCCCGCGGCGATTTTTCGGGTGATTTTTTTTTCGTACAAATACTATACCTCCAATTCCCAGTAATACCCAAACGAATTATTCCTGCTTCACTCTTCGAATTCACCAA
Source organism: Laupala kohalensis (assembly GCA_002313205.1). Taxonomy (NCBI): domain Eukaryota; kingdom Metazoa; phylum Arthropoda; class Insecta; order Orthoptera; family Trigonidiidae; genus Laupala; species Laupala kohalensis. The sequence goes on from NNCF01127665.1 coordinate 161,041, forward strand.
TGTACGATGGAGAAGACTTCCATCAAGCATCACACTCTTCCAAGACTGTGAAGTGAAGTTATAAGGGAAGCAAGTCAGACAACTTCGAAACGCGCGTCTCCGGTGCCGGTCTAGCCAAGCTACGAGGTTACACTACCCTTCCGAGACAAACCTTCCCACGTAATTATAATACTCATAAATTGGAAATGGTAACATTACATAAACAATGGTTATTAAGGTTTTACAATTGTTTATTAATTAACTTGAGGAATAGTTTTGTGTTTTTATATTTTCATCTTAGCGCAACCTGTGGGAGGAGCGCTAGAGTTATTTAAGGAGCGTTAAGAAAGAATTTAGATAGTGCATAACTCTAGGTAAGTCAGATATATTTTCTATTTAACATGGTTATTAAGTGATATGCCGCTACGCGATCCAATGTCATAGTAAACTTATCCAATACAAAAGTAAAGTTGTCTCAATATCTCAAAATCACATATCAATGATTTTTCTACTCTGATGAGTATCTGTCTATCGTTGATGATACGTTTTCATAGGTCACAACGAGAACGCTTCATATCACACAATCATTCTTGCATATTGAAATTCAATTTAATTTTATTTAATTTTATTAAGATTTATTGTATTTATTACTATTGCAGCCCTCAAACATTATACTCACTGTTTCTAAAAAATATTACCCAGAACAATCTATTGCGAATTACGTGGATGGTAACTCCTCCACGAGTAGGTACTCGGAAGTTGTGAGCTGATAATACCTGGATGTTGTAGAAAACATTTGTTCCAAGAAACCGTATATATTATGTTATTAGTTATTCGAATTATTTTATATTTATGTGCCCTTTATAACGCAGCAAACATCAGAGTAATCACTATTAGTCAGGTGAAAATGGCGACGAGCCGGGAATCGAACCCGAGGCTCCTGTTTTTGATCGCAGGGGTGTTAACCAATACATCACCCGTTCGCCTTCCACAACTGTACACAACTTCCACGTAGACCTAGTGGTTAACACTTAATGTGTACAGTTGTGGAAGGCGAACAGGTGGTGTAGTGGTTAACACCCGCGCGATCAAAGCAGATGTCCCGGGTACGATTCCCGGCTCGTCGCCATTTTCACCTGACCGAAAGTTATCACATATCTTTTCCACGTGAAGTGTACAAGGAAGAAATATATGTGTCACAGTAATTAGTTTCGAAAGTCATGTTTCAACATTCGGATGACATGTGCTGGTAGTACCTGGGGAGACACGATGAGCTTCCTATATTGCCAGGCTCCCACGGAAGTCCGTTACCTCAGTCCTTTCTCTCGCGGATTGCTTTCTCTCTCAGATTAATTCACCGACTTTCCAACTACTACACACGCGAGAGCTCACCAGTTTCGGCGGACCATCGCTCGCAACTTTTACCTCCCTTTGGAGAAGCGAGAAGCGGTTCAGAGGGAGAGAAGGAAGGGAAGTGTACGCTGTTGCCTGCGGAGTATCGACGGCGTTATAAGCGCGACGCAAAAATCCAATAAGCCGTTTGTATTCAATGCATTTATATGAAGTTTGCCGTGCTGGGCCGCATCTAAGTTATTGGCTACCTATGCCGAACTTCAAGTTTACGAAGTGGAGGGTAGAACAAGGTTAAGGGTGGAAGAGTGGATGCCCAGAGCGGGTACGGAGTGTGAGTGGGATGCTGTGATATATGCTAGGCGTGGGCAAGTGCTCGTATTTCATAATTCGGCTTACAGGCATAAATGAAACATTCGATTCTGTTTCTGTTCAGTTTCTTTGCGTTCTTTTGTTGCATTTCTTGACCAAAGTAGTTTTTTTCTGCAAATTTCTTTCCGTTAAATTTATACCTAGTTGATTTATTTTGCATTAGCTGTATGTTAAATTAGAGGTATTATCAATTTTAAGGTGAGATTTTCACCCGTTTTTTGCATAAAAATATTCAATTTCTGATAAAATGTCGGGAACGTTGTTATATTCAATAGTGGCAAGTAGTGCTAGTTTAAATGAATAACTTACGAGTCAAATTAATTCTAGGAACTGGGAAATTCTTATCGTCGATTTCTCTATATGATTAGGTGAGTTAATTGTTATATGACATAAAATTCAAAATATTGACAAAATATTTATCATCGTTTTTGCAAACAGAAACTACCTAAAACAACTAAATGATTCGAAGTACAATTTTATTCTTGATTTGGAGAAACATTATAATATTCCATATTTTGAATTTAAATTCTTTTTGAATTGTTGAAATTTCATTTTTTGCGTTATAACAGTGATAAACAATCTACTTAAGTGATATAAAAAACAAATACATAATTTCATAAAGATGTCACTTAGTACTTCGAAAAATAAGTTTGACTTTCTTTGTGAGGATGTACTTTCATTTTATTTTATTAACCAAAAAATTGGAAGCGTTCTGTGTGTGAAAATACATAATATTAGCATTTTAAAACCATTTTAGAAAGGTAAGTAGACAATTTGTATCTTACATATCTGTAGATCATATTTATGGTGCCAGAGGAAGTATTCTATTTAGATATACATTTCCTCAAATTCTTTAATGTTAACTCCTATGTTAACTCTATGTTAATTATCTACCCTCTAACTTTTTTATATTTGACTATCCTACTTATGAGCATTAAAAGATATGTTGACGATTTTTTATTATTTCAGATTTCACTTTTTTCTTTTTGAGGTAACTATTTAAAATATAATATTAACAAAAGAAGTTAATTGACTCATTTATTAGAAAAGAATTTTACTTGACTGCTTTAGGCGAAACTCATGACAGTTTTGACATGCGTAGCCATGCTGCTAAACTGTTGCCGTTGTACATGAACTATGTTATTCTTCGTTGCGTACTATTTATTATTGTTCTTGTGTTCTGTTTACATTGATAATGATAAAAATGAAATAAAGTGAAGTTTTTCCACGAGTAGCACATGCGGAAAGTAGTATCTGCATATTATTCAATATTAAAGTCTTGATTAATAAAATCAAACGTTCACATTATCGGGCAGGATGTAATTTTTTTTAATTTTATTTGTCCACACTGTAAGCTTGTTTTCTCACGCGATCGATTATCTCTTAACGTAATTTCTGACCCTAAATATCACATGACTCTTTCAATGTGGATTGCCTACAAACATAACTTTTCTCGCGAAGTTTGATCGAATTTCTGTAAGCTTTGATCGTCTCTGCCAATCATTGTCAACTTGAAATAAACTAGCGTGGGTCTAAAAGAATTCTAGGACGAGTATATTCTTCATGTTTGCCGTCCATGTACAGACATCCATCCTATGTTGGAAAGGTTATTATTATAATTATAATTGTTTAGGGTTGACCAACATCTATATGATAAAGAGTTCATGTAAGTCATGAGAGCTGAATAGGTGATAGCGCTCTATCTGCTTCCATTTTCGTTTTTGCTCATCAGAAAATGTACTTTTCCAGCTTTGAAGTGTAGTCTTTTGTTGCATTTTCATATGGGATGTCTTCATTATGTTTCGTGGTAATAAAATTAAATTAATATTTATCTCTCTCATGAATTAATATTATTCTCATTACTTAGTGAGTATTAACAAATCTGTCTATCCCTGAAAATACAGAGTCCATATTCTTCAAATGAAAAATGATTCCTCCAGAAATACTCATTTAGTAATACCAAAATCACGAAAGCTATGCTTTAAAACTCAGAACCTTTGGAGATGACTATACTTTCTGATGATTCTCATTTCCCGAGAAAGAGTCCACAGTCTAAATCAACACGTTATGAGAAAAACCATAAACCATACACCAGTACGACCTCATTGGAAGCTAGAGGTCTCTCAACCCGGCCTCGAACGGACAGAAACAGTGGCACATGGCGGTCATGAGCATTTGTACTTGCCGGCCCCGCTGTTCTGCGCCACTGTCGAACAAATAAAAGCGTAGCGTCGCGCGCGCACTTGTTCCGCTTACTGTTGCGATCTGATCGCGAGTCCCTGGATGGGTGTAGTGGGAGGGAGTTTTCAAAAGGGGTTGGGTAGTTGCATCACCCTTTTATGGGTGGCACGGTTATTCATTCTGTTGTTTTAGCGATGCGCGTCGGTACACCCCCATTTTCGGACATTGCGTCGTTAATAGTGGCGGCCGCATTGTTTCTACGACTGTTTCATGCATCGTTTGATACTGACCAGTTCCCCTTCTCCAACCTCATTCCATACCATTGCGCTCTTATTGTCCTCCTGCCACTCGTTTACTTACCGCTACTCGACGTGGTTTTTGGTCTCTACCTAGAACTTGGATATTAAAACCCTTTTGAATCCAGTGTCTTCCGTCCTGAGTTTGTCTTGTTCTGCCTTTAGTAGATTTAGCGTGTATACTAGAAGTGCTAAGTTTCGAATGTTCGTGTTTGCTATTACGAGTGCAACTTTGTGATCCATACAGCGTAGTTTTGTTTCAGATGTTCTCCTACATACATGTGAAGAATCTTAAGAATTTAGTATACTCTTGCATTAAACCCAAAAGTATGATCCTACAATAGTTTTTTTTACAGGATTCCATTGAAACATTTTAGCTGTTAAATTTGAAGAGTAATGATTCAAAGAGATATTTTCCAACATAAACAGGGAATTTAAGCATTTAAGTTCCTAAGAAATATAACCTTTAGAAATCGAAAATTTTGTCACCATGATCGGTCAAGGGTGACTTACTCTCTTGTTCCTAACTCAAGTAAGGTAAAAACGAGAAACGTGATTACATGTTTATCAGGAGAAAAATACATTTTAAAAGTGTAATAGCTCTATTGGAATACTCTTCTCATGTACATTTTCACGGTAATTCGTTATTGCCATCACATCTAACAAACTCACGAGCTCTTATTCTTCGAATGGTACGGGTTCTAAATATTACCTTAGACCAATTATGTGAAATGTAATCATATCCACTTTCGTTTTATTGGAACGTTGAAGTAGAAATTGTACCGTAGTCAATCAACTTTCTTCAAACATACAGTATGACTTCACTTTTTATGCAATACATTTCAAAGATATTTTTAATATGATGTTTCTCCTCCTTTCCCCTAACATGTTTTCACGCATTCTTTGTCCCTATAATTTAAGCGTATAACTATTGCGTATGTACTGAAAATACTTTTCTTCTTTCATGACTCCCCTACAACCATAGTGACATGCATAGTTCAAATTCTATAACGAATTCTCGTAATACCTCCACAGTCGAGAAGTACTTCCTTCGAATTCCACAAAGCTTGCAAAATGTTGGTGTAAAATTTATTGTTGTATATTCAGTTGTAAACGTTTTGTTCCCCCTATTCTGCGAGAAGAGTATCCAGCAGCATGGGTATATCCTTTCAAATCCACACAGATGCGTTCTCAATCTTCACAAAAGAGACCCCGTTTAAAGATCTGAAGGAGAATCAAACATGAATAAAACTATGATATGTCATCATTGATAATATACAAAATATTAATTCATTTAAATATTATGGTTAGCTAAAAGAAGGTAAAACTAATATATTTTCTTGAATTGTACAAAAAATGTTTTATATTAAAGTTTAAAACAATAGTCATGATTATTTTACAATTATTTGACCCCCACAGTCCGATTCAACATATACTCAGTTTTTGGGGTCACTCCCTTCGTAGAGAGTACTGTTGATCCAGTTTTCCTCATGAAAAGTCAGATTCTGGCAGTCACCTCTTTTTGAAGAGCATAAGTATACGTACTTTTTAAATCTAACTGGAATAATATTTTTTTTTAAGTTTCCTTATTGTGAGATTTGAATAATTCGCTAATTAATTAACAACTTTAATCATTCTGTTGCGGAATTTTGACGGTCGAAGAGTTGAAAAATTTGAACGGAGGACGGTTGGGAACGACAACCGTGGTCGCGGACGGTCGGTGGCCAGGCGGCGTCGGGCGGATTTCTTTGACATCAATTAAAATTTATGGTCCTTTAGAAATCGAAGCGAGCAAGAGGACGGGGGAGGAGGTCCCACCCATCCTAAGGAACACCATGTGGTCGCCGGGCGAGAACATGCCCGAACTTGTTCGAAAGAACGTTGGAAATTTAAACGTTTTTTGAGAATCTTCTAGAAAGCCCTTTAAACGTTCCAATGAGAACCAAGGCGTAAGAGGGGGAAATCATTTTGGTATTGGGAGCTTTCGGCCACGTGACATTCAAAATTTTGGAAATTTTGGGGAAAAAGAAGGGATGAAGCCCATTTAAAGAAGACACAGAGATTTTTCGTCCTCATTCGTTTCTCACATCGAAGTTTACTCACTCATTGGTTTCTGACATCGAAGTTCTCATAGAGCTCTCACTCATTCGTTTCTCAGATGGAAGTTCTTTCGTTTCTGACATCGAAGTTTTAGCTCATGTCGCTTATATCACGCAGATCTAGATTTTTCGGACGTAGTTCGTCCGTTCTCAGATATTTCTGACATTGAAGTTCTCATATCGCGCAGATCTCACATCTAGTAGATATTTCTGATATCTCTCAGATCACGCAATTTTTCGGTGGAGTTGACGTAGTTCGCTCACATCCAAGATAACTTAGATTCTTTTGGCGATGTGCAAATGCTCAGGCGTCAAATAACAAGCATTTCGCATATCGAACGAGATTGTTGGACGAGCTCAGGCGGTAGCGTCCTCGCATCAAAGTTCGCTCAAAAGTTGACGCTGCTGACGCATCCATTTTGGAGGCTGTTAGCGGAAAGCTGACGGCTCTCGCGAACTATTGAGGGCTGATCTCCGGGAGGACCTCTTGGCGGCGGTCGTTGGCATCTTGAAGGTATGGTGCGGCTGGCGGTGATTGTATCACACGACACCGTATTTTGCGCTTGCGCGTCCTGGCAAGGATAAAGTAAAAGTGGCACGAACTTTAAAGAACTTAGTGCCCAGAGTGACTGAAACTTTAGATGAATCCTGCCACGAATAGAGTCAGTGTTTGGATTGATTAAGAAACAATTAAAGAGATTTTTGTTAATCAAGTTAAATTCAGTGTAATTTGAGTATCAATTTGTGTTGTGTCTTTTTGGGGGAAGTTCTAATTGTGTTTTAATAATAATCATGTCACTTTGGCATTGATATAATAGTTCAATGGTTTTAATTTGTGTTGTGTCTTTTTGGGGGAATTTCTAATTGTGTTTTAATAATAAGAATGTCACTTTGGCATTGAAGGGACTGTTCAAGAACGAAGATTTATTTGTTGTATCTTTTGGGGGTGATTTGTTTGAGTGAGGAATGTCTCCAGTCATTAAAATAGCTTTATTAATGGATTTATTTGCCTTGCGTTTTCCTTAATTGGAACCTTTGCATGGTCCTTTTTCCTTCAGATACAAATCGAACCCTTTTTAGTATTGTGGAACCCTGAGAAGAGCTAGCCGGGGCATTCACTTGTAACTATTCAAAATTATTTTCTTATTATTAATTATTAACTTTTAAACCCCGTTCTGCCACATTATATGAAATAATTATCCACGTTAATAGTGAACTATGTACCTAATTATGAATCACGATTTAGTATCACCCGGATTAAATAATAATTTAGAAGTAGTTTTACGTAATATATTACATATGATTTACTTTTGTATTGCGTATATGTACGTGTCTTTTGGGTGAAGTGTTCCAGAGATGGCAATTGTGCAGAGCTGGTGAGACGCACAGAAACAGACAAGATTTTCCTTGTAAGTTATTTTCATTCACATATACTAATTAAGAACAATGGAATACACTTGTCAGAGACCAATAATTAGAGTATATTTCACGGTGTTCACAAGGTATTCTTACATGAAATTACGATNATAATATACTAATTAAGAACAATGGAATACACTTATAATATACTAATTAAGAACAATGGAATACACTTGTCAGAGACCAATAATTAGAGTATATTTCACGGTGTTCACAAGGTATTCTTACATGAAATTACGATAATTTTTTTTCCTTTCACGTTTGAAAGGTTTGTCAATGAATCTTCCTTATCGTTCGCATGGAATTTCCGAAATAATTTTTCTTACCTACGACGAACGGTGGGTTACTATTGTAATTAAAGCTCATTTTATTGCCTGCGCCTGTAACCAGAGCACCTCCATGTGGCGACGTGGGCGACTGGAAGAGTCCCCAGGTAAATGGCTTGCATGCCATTATGGGGGACACAGGCAACAAACACATTACGATGCAGGAATTCAGAATCCTACATTCGGCTCCTGGTGGGTGAGAAAGTGAGCCCGCATGCGTCATGAAGCAACCGCAGCTCTATATTGGTGGGAAACTTGGCCTCTTTAGAGTAGAAACCACTCGACCAGTCATTTGCGCAATCTCTAATGCTGATTCCTTCCAAAGCGAGATATTTTTGTATTTCCGTTATTTACGGTTGATTTTTCGTAATTAAAAAATATTGAGGATCCTGGAATAATTCTGACTCCGGATTCGGATTCAGCACGAAGGATATATTGGTATAGTCCTTGGGTCAGGTCACCCTTTTTGTGTGCCCCTGTGGAATTATTGAAAATGTAAGAGATTGTACATTGGAACAAGATGAATGTAAATTTATAACAAAGGCTGAGAAAAACAATTTTGTTTGTTCTACGCCTTGATTTTCCTGGACTGTTCTTAACTTTCCTGAAAAATTAATTTTTTTGCTTGTTCTTCTTATCTTAATAATATGATAAATTTTAATGGAGCTTTTTAAAATAATTTTTACATGATACTACCTGCCTTGAAGTGTCAAACACTTTTTTCATACTGCATACCCAAAATATATATTTACATGTGAATATATATTTAGATTAATATATAAATAATTTCATAAAAATTTTAATTGCAGAATATTTTAACGAAAGAGAATTTCTTTGTATGGTATCTAATTAAAATATGCATGTGATGATATGTGATTCCAACTAATTAATTCCATGTCACTGCAACAGAAAAAAAATACAAAAAAAAGTAATGGAAGTTAAATCCCATCAACTGAATTGAGATATAGACAGATGAATAGAATTTATATTTGTTTTTAAATATTATTTTCAGTTTGCTTTGTGTATGTATAAAACATAATGTTTAGAATTAATTTGATGCGAAATAATTTCATCGAAACATTGCCGGTGTGACATGAAGTACCAAACTTACAAACGATAATATGTTCCTATATATGAAATGGTTAGCATGTTGGTGAAATATTCAAATTTAATATGTTTTAGGGAGACTCAGGAAAAAAAACGTGAGATTTTTATGTTCGTGTCACTATACAACGTTAAATATATTTTCATACATGTCAGATAATTTACTCAAATTATAGGTTTATATTAATTTGTCTAGTTTTATTAAATTAGTGTTCGCTGTGCTTTAGCAAATGTATTCATTTTTCATTGTATATATACAGTAATCTAGTGACGATAGATATCTCAACGCAGGTTGTGAATTATCTAGTTAAGAACGGTGAACGAGTACGGTTTAACTAAAGTGTTGGTAACTCATTTTATCATTTCAATTTTGGAAAAACCAAAAGTTAATAACGTTGAATGAACACGTTGAGAAAATTTTGTTAATTTACTTTCCAGAAGCAAGCAAGTGATTATCTCACGAATTCCGATCTTATTACCCCAAGGAAAATCTGAGAAATCACTCCCCAAAATGCACCTACATACATACACAGGGTGAATATTATTTAAAGGGCCGAAATTAAAGAAGTGATTTCGTAGAGGAAAAGGAATAAAAAGTTCATATCTGGAAATGGAATAAAGCAATTGATACTGGTACATTACATCTCTACCCCGCTTTCGCTAGCAAATTTCAAAAAGTAGAGAACGCCTGTATTCGGTTCATTTTTGGACAAAAATGCTATCACCACTAGACAGAACTCTATAAAAGAAATTGACTGAATGAAGCTAGAATGAAGCTAGATACCACACTATTTACGTTCGCTCTTTCAATATTTTTCAGATACCCACGATTTACATACGCATTCTTATCCTAATCTTATGTTACTCATACCTGTACACCGGACCCATAAATATTCCCGTTCATTTGCACTAGAGCTGCCAAGATGTGGAATAAACTCGGGTAACAAACTCGCTGTATGTGCGGCAAAAATATATCACAAAACACATTACATCATTCGTAATACTTGAATATTCCTAGAACAAAGATTCATGAGTGAACGTGGATGAATGATGTTTTCAGTTCTTCTGCTTGAATTGACAATGTTTAATTTCCTCACGTAGCTTCTTATATGCCATAATGACATGCTCTTTCCTTTAAAAATATCTTTCTCTCTTTCTTCTAAAATTTCTAAATTTTCTGTTTCAATGCGCATTTTATTATTTTTTCTTTATATATTTTAATTTTTCCATCGTTTGTATCCAATGTACGTACTTATGTGATTACGTGTAAGAGAAGCCTTAATTTCGCCACCTAATAAAGACATTCCATTATATTGCATTTATCATTATTATACATCAAGGGTTTCAAGTCAAGTGATCGAGATGGATACATTGAACATCTTTAGTAATTAATACCATCATGTCATGTGTAGTTATGTTCCAATACTAATTGCTTTGTTGCGGATTAACTGCCCATTTTCGGATATATGGTATGCACTTCTTTGTTCCTTTTCCAATCAGGAATGAACCCCTGCAGTTTGAACAAAAAAAATATTATCTATATTGTACAAGATTACAGACAAAAATGTAATAAATAAGCGACAATAATTGGCAAAAATTGTGATTTTATATTTTAATAATTATTTATGAAACTACTATGTGTAGTAGAATACATGGAAATTGTTAAGCAGGGAGTACACAGTACTAAATAGCAACTGGAATGTTAAAAAAAAGCATGACATACAGAATATGATATTTGAAACCGATATTAAGGAACATTACTATAATTAACTTTGGCCTTACGGAAGGAATTACGTCGTAGGAAGCTTTTACCGTAGATGGTAACAATTTGATGGTAGAGATATTAACATTTTTCATAAATAAATATCTGCTCCTATAATAAATCATTAACATGATCATAATTGTGTAATTCTATGTAAAACACAGAAATACTATTTTCTTATATGGTCAAATATATTAGGCTCATTTGTTCATGAATGTATTAAATATTTTATCGAACTATTTGAAGATGTTCAAAATTCTGTCCCCCCTTTGATGATTTCTTACACTTTTTACACACCGGTTTGTTGATGGATTAGTTCCCTAACAACATTTATCATACAAGAGTTTTTCAAATTTTAAATGAAGAAGAAGAAAATTTCATGATGATAAAATATAATGATATATTGTACCATAAATTAATGAGAATTTAAAAATTATATCTTACAAGTGTTCTAATTAATATTAATGATCATACTAAATGAAAAAGGTTGTCAATTTTCTTAGTATATACAATACATTCATAGTAATGATTATTAACTTATATAATTAAAATATACCAACTGGCTGTTAAACTAATTTTGATTTTCAGGTGATCCTTTAAATTTTTCTCATAATTTTTTATATGGTTACATGATGCCTTATTTTAAATAACTTTATTTTTGGGAGTGGGGGCGCTGGCCTCCTGCCCCCATACCGTACATACGGCATTGTCGTCCTTCATCACAGAACCTCGACCCTCTCTTCATTCCTATAGTTCTCTCCATGAACCCCAAAGCCGTCGTACTCTGAGCGAGGAGGATTGTAACTCAAATGGTCTGCCATTCGAAGTAACGAGAGCACGCTTCTCAAGCATTAGCAACCGCCTGCTTGGAATGGTTTCCTTCCCTCACTTCTCCATCATCAACAAAGATCCCCATTTAAACACTCACGTTGCTTCAGTCTATGTGCCGCAACTCCTAGACGTCCTTAGTGCTCTTCCTAGTTCTATGTGCGAGATAGTATCTGAGGGAAATGTGTGACGTGGTGCCGAGTATGAATGAAATAGTGGAGAATGAATGTCGCGATGAACTAATATCTCACTTGTTTACGAACATTTATGCGGTCTCATAACATGAGTTCTGTATTTAATAGTTTCGTTATACTCGAATTGTTCGTAATGTAACACGTGAGATAAATTAGTGATAATGTATTAAATTATATAATTAAACAGAAAATGGAGGATATATGACTTCATAAATGTGGAAATATATTCTTTTGTGTTATAAGCTTTACCGTGGTTGGCATCAATTACGAAACAAAAAAGAAATTATGGAAAATAATTTGAAACCAGATGCATCTATCAAAACTAGCGTCACATTAATTAAACACAATCTATGTTGAGTATAATTTTCTGGCTACTTATTGTAATTTGAAAATAAATTACTTTTTTTAATATTTGAGAATGGGAATTAATAATATTGTAAGAAAGTTCTTTCGCTTTGTGGTAGATTCTGATATCTGGCTTGGTATTTTTTTATGGAAACACCAAACTTCAATGTCATTCTGAAGATACTTTAAGAAATTGAAATGCAATATTAATTTACTTGGTAATTGTGGAGCTTTAGCAACATTATCAAAGCATGATAAATTAAAAGTCGTTTCTATGTTGCTCATTTTTTTATTATCGGTATTAGAAAGCTTTTTCGGCTGCATAGCAACCATCGTCAGAAACATACACTGGAAAATATAAATGTACATAAGATGACAATAATAAAATAATAAAAATAAAATAAAAAATATAAAAATAGATACATAATATGAAAGTATATAATATTTGGGTGAAACAGTATCGAAAGAAGTGTATTTTTGGTTGTTGTTGAAATAAAGAAAGGAAAGAACAATGAAAAATGAATAAAAGAAAAGAAAACAATTACAGAGTGAGCAAGCCGACAAAATTACGTACCTGAGTGTTGAGGAATATTTTTGGCGATTGCGCAGAGTACGCCGAACGGAGGTCATTATATGGTAAGTGATTGGGTGTTGCGGGGTGGGCGGGGGGGAAAAGGGGCTGTCGGAGTTTTCCAGGAACTGGCGGCAGAAGACGGAAAGAATTTCCAAGGGTTTTAACTGCTGGGAATGGGGTGCAGTGTCCTGAAGAGTTGGGGGTGAGAGGGAAGGAATTTGAAGGCTAGTTTCATGAGAGGGGAATGAAATTCAGGGATTTGTTCATTTAATAGGGAAATGTTGTTGTTTTTTAGAATACTATGGATGTGTAAAATTTCTAATTTGATCCGGGGCCAAAATCTATTTTCTACTTCTAAAATATAAAAATCCTTTTCAATGTTAAATGTGTGTGTGTTTTCTACTAGGTGGTTGGCGAAGTGTGAGACTGTTGTGTTATTTTTTCGTGCATTTACGTGTTCCTGTATCCTTTGTTTGAATGTTCGTCCAGACTGCCCGACATACACGGAGGGACAATCACTACATGTGAGAGCATACACTCCACTTCGCAGGAGATGGGGAGTGGGGTCCTTAGTGAATGATAAGGTTGTGTTAAGTGTTTGTGGAGAGAAGAAGGTAGTGTAAATGTTTACATTGTGTTTTTTTCCTTTGTAGCAAAAATCAATACTTATGAATATGCCGAGGGGCGGTGGTCTACGGTAATACTTAATCTCAGGTTAAGAATTATTTAAATAGTACACTTTATAAACAATATTTTCCGAATAATACATCGTTCGATAACAATACGTAATTGAAAAATAACTTTTTTGTGCTTCATTAATTACAAGATGTTTGGTATTCTGTTGATATTATAACACGTAGCTAACTATTTTTTATTTCTATTTTAAAAGTTGGTTGAAGTGATCTATCCACCTAAGGGTCCTCGATCAGAATTGATGAGACGGTACCTTGCTTGTTTCCGGAGAGTAAATTAGTTTATGGTCCTGCATGTGTTGACACGCAGTTTGTAACTGTTGTTTTGACAATAAATTTATTTATGTATGACTTATTATTAAATAGTACTGTATAAAAAGTAGAGTTCTATACTGTTTAACTATCATTAAAAAAAACTGGTTCTGAAAGCATGAAGCCATAGTTCCCTCCTAGAGCCTTCTGAGAATGTCATTAGTTATCAGGCATCCTCTTCCGATCCCCTTCAAGTTGAGCGTGATGACCACAACAACTTGCTCAACAGAGCCTTTCTCTCTCCCATCCTCTCCTCTCGTCTACAGCTGCTGCGAAGTCCCAAAGACATCCTGAGGCGTCTGTATCAACGAGCGCATCTCGACACACAACAGCCTCGTGCGTCCACTGTCCCCGTGAACACAAGAACATTGGCATCTTCTCTGAGCGGAACAAAAACGACGCGGTTCCCGCCACTTCCTCTCCGCTCCCGTCACCAAACAATGACCGTCCCAGCGATCCTCCATTGTTGGCTGCGCCAGGGATAACGACCTCGCGAACTCACGACGGGTGAGAGAGACAGATGGAACCGGTGTGAGGATATGGGAGTGAGGAGGAAGAGAGAGCGAGAGAGAGGACATGGGAGTGAGGATCGCTTGCAGGAAGCGCGTGGCCGACGTCCCTTGGTTGTTCATCGCAAAGCAAACAAGTACGTCAATAGCAGGGGAAGCGAAATGACGAGAATGTAGAGTTGGGGTTTGTTTACTCGTTAGATCACCGAAACGAGGAAGGGTGAGAGGGAGGGTCGGGGCGCAGATGGGGAAGGATAGAAGGATTAGGGGAGGGAGAGCTTTGCTCATTTTAGCGTTCAGAGCTGTGTGTGTGTTATCAGGGTGGGTTACTATGTTCTCGTGCGTCATTTGTCATTGCTAGCGTGGTTGTTGTCTTTAATTGGGAAATGTTGCTTTGATATGATGGGAAGAATGTGATGGAACCATATCCTTTTACACCGTTTTCTGTGTTACAAAGATTAGGTGTTTTTTTTCTTTTTTTCTTTGCTTACTTTCCTACACAAGCGCATCGTATGGACTTTTTACATGACAGTATGCTTAGGAATATTTATAAGAGTATGTTAAAAGTATAAAGATAATGAAAAATTGAAAATACTTGTCTATATCAAGTTTCCCTAACCTCCACAATTATTAAATAACAACTAATAATTCAGCTTCACCCCACTGACTTTCTCTCCCGGTACAAAAAACTGGAAAAAAATGTGCAAAACGTGCTATATCATTGATAATTCTACGTATTTTACTAGTCCTGTCACCCAATACACACTCAAAATACGACAATCTAGTCAGAGCACCTCCAGAAATTGCATTTACCTTCTAGCTTCGTTATTTGCAAAAGTTTTTTATGTAGGCGAAACGACTACTACTCTCAACATCAGCATGATCAATCACAGAGCTTCTTGTGATAAATTCATTTCTTTTATACCTGCCCCTCTCACGGTAAATTACATAATAAAAAAGTTAATTTATGTTTTAAAGCTAACTGTAAAATTTATGTTTTCGGAAACTCTCCCCAAACATTCTAAACATATATAATCACGTGGAGTAAGTTTCATCTAGCCCCTACCCATTCTAGTTTAA
Organism: Laupala kohalensis; assembly: GCA_002313205.1. Classification (NCBI taxonomy): domain Eukaryota; kingdom Metazoa; phylum Arthropoda; class Insecta; order Orthoptera; family Trigonidiidae; genus Laupala; species Laupala kohalensis. The sequence goes on from NNCF01127665.1 coordinate 176,463, forward strand.
ATAGGCATAGGTAATTCTTCTAAATTGAAATTTTAAAATCACTTCTACTTTTCCTTCGTTGCATCTAACGATCGGTTCACTTAAACCGAACAGAGAAGAATAGTTTCGTTATCTACGAGTCGAAACAGTTTTTGCAAAAATGTGGGTGACTTTTATGTGGGTGACATTATTTATAAGATTTCCATATTATATTGATGATCTAAAAACGTATGAAATATATAATATGAAATTATAAGGACTCCACAAATTTTATTGAGATGGTTGATTTAAAACAATGTCCGATGAAGAACATATTTTTTTCTAGATTCATGAGAAATTCTACACTACCATTAGAAGTAGAATTTCTACAGTGTATTCCGGACTGACTAAGGTGTAAGATGAAACGTTTCTTTCAAACTGTGTGACATTATTGTGTCATTGTTCTATAAATCTATTTACTTACAAGAATTGGTGTTTATTATTCAAGATTTCCGTACTTCAAGAATATTTCTGGGCATCATTCTGATACATATTTCGACAAGTTATAATACATTGCATTCATATAATTTGTTTACTTCTGGTGTCACCCCATGTGCCCCGTATCATTTCTTACCCATCTTCTTTCGTTATTGGTGTACTCCAAACGACTATGCGTAGATCGTGGCTGAGCATAAACGATGAGAAGGGTACGTTGAGTGGTGGGATCTTCCGCACAGAATGTGGCTATATTGCATTCGGACCCTCGGCGCATCACCGACACTGTTATTTATACTCCTATGGAGTTCGGCTTTATTTGATGTGGACGATGATTGATATTGCAGACAGTAAATAACTTCTTGACAAGACAAAAAAATGAAAAATAAAGTACATTGCTTGAAGGGATTTATGAATTGATACAAAAAATTGGGATGAGAATAAATATATTATTGGATGTATTTTGAACAATAAACTAATTTAACTAACGACAAATATTATACATTTTATAGAGCAAACCCGTGGTAAATTTAGGGCAAGAAACCAATTTTGTCAGAGTTTCAACCTCTGAACAGTTATAAAATTAAATGTTGAGCTCCATACTCCATGTGTCTGAATTCTCAGAAATATATGGAAGTGATTCAGCACAAAAACATGCTGTTTCATAATTATTTTGTGACTTAAGTTGTGTGATAAAAAAATAAACAATGAAATGCCAAAAAACATAAAAAACTGAAGGAAAAATAAAGATTAAAAAATTTCATTTTGTACTAGAGTCACTCCAACTAAGAGGATTAGTAAATACTTTTATATATTCTGTAATGACTACTAACACAATATATAAAATTTATCAAATTTAAAAATTGTGAAGTAGTAAAACCTTTGACATTCCACGCGTGTTTTTTATACTATTTTTTTATTTAGTCTCTACATTTAGAAATGCAAACAAATACCTTTATAAATTAGTAAAAATTAGGTTTAGAGGTTGGACTGTTACGTAACTGTTGATTCTGACGAGAGATCACAAATTCCAGGAGAAACGATCAGGGGTCAAGTCATCTGTCATCTCCCGTCATAATTTTCAAGAGGAGTAAGCTCNAAACGATCAGGAGTCAAGTCATCTGTCATCTCCCGTCATAATTTTCAAGAGGAGTAAGCTCTACTAACTTGGAAGACAAAAGCAGTTCTATAATGCGGACGATGTGGACACTGGGAGTGTCAGGGTGCAGACAGCAAAGCGGAGACGATTGTATCCATAATTCATGTCCGGTCACGCAGTTCGTCCAAGCGTCTGTACACAGTGTTGGTTCCATGGTGACGCCTTGGACGACGCGACGTGGGTTTAGCACCACTCGAACGGAGAAGACAGCACGGAGTGTTCAGACGACCGACAGAGCTTACGCGCTTCTGTGGAGTTATTTGCTAACGAACTGCTCCGGAATTTGGAAATGATTTTGCTGGGAAACGTTTATAAGTCGACTTAATGTTTTCACGTCTGCTATTTACGTTCATTTTAAAATCTAGAAAAGTTAAATACATCATACAATCTGAATTAATGATCGCTTGATTGAGGTAACACTTAAATATTAACCAAAGAAACAAATTGTTTCAAAATGCTCAAAACGTTTTGTCTAACCTTTCGACTTGGTTCCATGCAAATCGTCTCATTGTAAACACTGACAAAACAGTGTCTATGTCATTTCACAATAGTATCACAAAATCTTTACCCCAGGTTTCTCTTTCTTTAAACGGAACACAATTAAAAACTGTTACAAATACAAAATTCTTAGGTCTCCATATTCAAGACAACCTCAAATGGAATTGTCACATTGACAATCTTAATTCCCAATTAAGCAAATTGTGTTACGCATTCCGAATCTTAGTTAACGCAGTTAGTCCACGTATTTCCCGTTGCGTATATTTTGCAAACGTTTACTCCCATTTACGTTACGGCATTACCTTCTGGGGTAATTCCGGTCAGAGTATTCAAACTTTCAGAATTCAGAAGAGGATAGTTCGGATAATTTGTAAATCTCACCCCCGAAACTCTTGTAAACCTTTATTCAAGGAATTAAATATCTTAACACTTCCCTGCATTTATATTTATGAAACAGTCGTGTTTGTTAAGACCGAATTACTGAAGTGCCACCCTTTCTTTATACGAAACAGTCTCGTTCACGAACACTATACACGCAATAGTAGTAATATTCATCGCCCTAGAGTGTCAACCACTCTTTGCCAAAAAGGACCTTATCATTCGGGAATCGTTCTATATAATTCCCTGCCCAAGAATATAAAAGACATTATGAAATTGAATCTGTTCAAATCAGCGGTTAAAAACTACCTCCTGCACCAGTGCTTCTACAATGTAAAAGAATTTATTGATTTTAATAAAAGTTAAATTCGTCTTGTACTTTATCACGCCATTGCTGTAGTACTTTTTAAACAACTTATAACAATTTCAAAAACTATTTTCTTGTATGATTGTGTTTCCGTTTGGCTCATATTAATTTAGTTTTATGCGTACTCAACTTTGGCACGGTTGTGTCCATAAATTCTGTAGCCCCATCCTGGCCCGGGTTTTTCTCCGTTATTCCTTCTGGTAGAGGCGGATTTATCATACAGGTTCTCTAGGCTTTGTCTAGGGGCGTGTTTATTGTAACAATAAATCGTGAATTTAGTGTTATTTCAATTCTTATGATTTTTAAACACTATACTCAGAATAATCTATAGTTCGATAATAACTTGTACATGTAAATTTACCAACATATTTGCGTTAAACTACAAACATATTTACGTTAAATTACAAACATATTGACATAATATATATATTATTACTCGCAGCTAACTTTTTATCTTCTCTAGGAACTTTTGCTGAAATTTTTGAATCCGGCTCTGCCTTAGGGCCCTTGATCGGAATTGATGGGATGGTCCCTTGCTTGCTTCCGGAGAATAAATTAGTTTTTTTTCCTCCACGTGGTCANGTACTGTTTTTGACAATAAATTTATTATTATTATTAAAATTAATTCTAACCAATGAAGTTTACAAAGAAGATAAATATGAATTTAAAACTTACGTACAGAACCGGAATAATTATCAAGTATCCACATGTTTATGTTATTTCTGCTATGTATACGTATTTTGTGTTAATAGATTTGTTTATATCAGGCTCAATTGTCATATTTCTGTTAATATATGCTGTTAATCTTTATTATACCTGATAAAGAGTCCAAGAAGTGCATTTATTAAAAATATCAGAATATTGTGAACAGTCCAACAGTTCGTATGATATATTGAATAATTTTCGTTACTAAGTTTGATTAATATATTATGGTAACTCTAGAACTAGCATACGACTAAATACAAGTTTTATGTTATTTTGCAATTAACCTGTTTGATAAACTAATCATAAGCTCCAAGATACTAAAAAGTAAATGTTATAAAATGCATTAATGGTTCAGTTTTTATGTTATTAAAAAATTAATTATTGAGAAGTGTTTATTTCAACAATTAAAAAAACCTGAATACTTAATAAAAATAATACTTAATAATAATAATAAATGTTAGTAAAATTTTTGTTTTTCCCTCCTTGTCCAACGCAGAAATATATTGTGTCTGGGCAGAAACGAGGATTTTGTTTTGTATGTGTTTCTACGTCTTGATGTAGCAGTAACAAGGAACACCAGCAAGTTACCGGAATTTTATTTTCAACCGATTCGAACGTAAATAAAGGGTGTTCAATTTTGCAGAGTCGTTTTAGCACTTTGCCTCCCTTTAGATTTTTAACAGTAAATCAGTGAAAATACTTCCTAAATTATGAACATTTCGGTTAATTTCCGACAAAGTAATATAAATACAATTTTTACATATTAATGTAAAGTCATTAACTTCAAAACTGTTTATGAGAAAATATAATATTAATTACAATGGTCAATGAAGAGGAATATTATATAAATTAGGATACAAGCATAATATTATGTATATTAGTCATAGTATAATAAGACAAAAAATAATAAAATTGCGGGGGAAGTATTTCAAAATCTCAAGGGAAAAGTAATCTTACTCTTGCATTAAAGGTCCAGCTTGAACAATATCAACGAAATCAGAATAAATATTTTCACTTGTATACAAAACAATTTACAATTTACATGATTATAATTGTGCATTTTATTTGTAATCTTGTAATTTCACTTACAATTTTAATAATACATCAAATGAAGGAACAACTCAAACAGTTTTTCCTACAAATGTTCAATGTGAGCACCATTGAACACATCACACATCCAGTCGATAGGCAAGTTCTTCCCAAACCTTGATCAGTGTGTCTGGAGTAATTGTTGCAACAACTGCTTCAATCGTGTTTCTTAAGTCGGGTAGGTCAGCTGATAGTGGAGGCACATACACATACTCCTTAATGAACCCCTCAAAGGTAAAAGTCGCGTGGCGTCAGATCGAGTTAACGTGGAGGCCATGCGAAACAAACTCTGTCATCCGACCTGTGGCGGCAAGTCCTGTGGTTGGGTACAACGCGTACCGAGTTATGCCAGTGTGGCGACTCACCATCTTGCTGCCAAATAAAGCTCTGGTCGCCAATTCCAGTTGCTTCACCCAAAAAAAAAAGAAAGGCCCATAAACTTTCTGCTGGGATATGATACAAGAAATATTCAGTTTTGGAGACTCGTTGGAACTGTACCATCTCGTGGGTACTTCTGACCCTCAAATGAGCACATTATGAGTGTTCACATTTCACTTAGGTGAAATGTCAATTCATTCCTGAAGACGACACGATCCAGAGAATCTTCATCGTATGCACCAACATTTGGTTTGCAAAGCACGTAAGCCGTAGTCTGTTACATTGTAAAGCTTGCAATAACAACAAACGGCAAGGACATAGTTTTAATTGTCTCCTTAAAACTCTCCACACAGACGTCACTGGAATTGCTAATTCACGACACGCCTTTCGAACTGATTTCTTGGGGCTACGCGTGAAAGACTCTGTCACTCGTTCAACAAGTTCTTCAGTCACTCTTGGTCGTCCCGTACTCTTCCCTTTACAAAGACAGTCGGTGTCTTCAAACTTATGATACTACTAATGTTATTATAAATTGGAAGATGACGTCAAACTTACTGCAACATGCACGATGCATTGTAACTACAGATTCAGTCTTTGCAAATTGTCAAACACAAAAAGCTTTCGGTTCACTAGTCGCCATCTTTGCTAGTAGCGCCTTCTAACCGAAGACGGAGGAAAAAGATCATGAGCATGGATACAGATGTACGCACCCAAACTGTTTGAGTTGCTCTTTCATTTGATGTATTATTTATTATTGTAAGTTAAATGTAATACATACTACAAAGCTTTAAAATCCCGATATTCATTTTGAAACGCTCTGTATTAATGTCCCTGCGCAAGGACAGGGGAGGTGTTTTGCTGACAGAGCAGTTTGTATGGGAGATATTTGGAATAGACATGCGTATCTGTGTGTTAACACTATTAACTATGAAGTACCACAACTTTCATTGGTTACATAATAATGTATGGATGTGTATTCTCCAACTTTCTTTCCTTCTTTACACATGGACTTCCATTTGTCCTGTTTCAGAACAAATTATTGCAAAGTAAGTTGTTTATCTCTCTCTCTGTCCTATATGATTACTGATATCAGCAATTTCACTTGTCAGGGATTGTACAACATTATTTAGCTTGCCGGAGATATCTAGTTCCCAATGAATTGTGGTTTAAATGCCTGACAGTCCAATTCAACAATATAACAACTCATTAAATGTACGTATTATGGAACATGCTTGCTTCACGAAACGTAACTGAATAAGTCAATTTGCTAACAATGTTCTCTTCAATTAACGTTTTAAAACGAATAGTGAATATATGAAAACGTTATACCCTCATGTAAGCCGTGGAAAACTTTTTCTTAGATGTCCCGCAAATTATGAATAATAATCATTTTTGAACACTCCTGGCTGGAATTATTTGCACAATTATTTTATGTTTTCCAAAATGTATCAAAAATTGAAAATCGCATATTTCTGTCCTGAACATAACGTAAGAATTATGTTTATGTTTGTCTTGCTCCTTTTCACGAAACTACCTACATTTTTTATTTTCTAATCTACCATTAAATCATAATTGTTGACATCAGTTACAAATCCTCGCAATGCATCCTACAACATGTTTGAGCTGAAAGCCACTCTAGAACAAGTTAAAAAGGGATGAAAAACAAAAGATTTGTATTTCGTCTTCTACCAGTAACATTCTTGTTTAAGTTATATTTGTGTCTGCTTAAATGTATCCGTAGAGAGTAATTGTTATTTTTCTCATTTCATGTTCTTTTCCGTTTACTCATTCTTGTATTTTGTTTACAATAAAAACACTCGGATCAAGACAAACATAAGGATATCTAACCTAACAGAATTAGCTCTAAAACACACAACCAGATTCTCCTCGAGGAACAATTCGGAGCCATCGAATTGCCCACTTGTGTCACTAACCTCTTCAACTCTTCCTGTCCTCCCATCAGACCCGCCTTTTGACCTAGCCACCTCGTTACGCAGATTCCACGCCACTTGCATTCCACGACTGCCCGTTGAATCTTCATGGACCAACTCCCATTCCCTGGGAAGAAACTCCCAATCCTCGAACATCCTTCTCTTCTTCTCTTCCTGTGCCACCATTCGGTGGACAGAGTCCCTTGAACGCACCAGACATACTTACCCCCGTGTCTCGCTCTGTAGGGCGCGAGACCGACCGCGGCGCTCCCGGCGGAGCCATTAGGAATTCTGAGCGGGGAAACCCCAGGGTCGGCAGGGAGGAGAAACGACGACGGGCTCGCTCTTCGCCTGCCGCCGCCGTCATCGTCACCAGCGCTGGCGGAGAGCTAATTTCATTGGAGCGCTGACCAAACGAATGCCCGGCCGCGGGACGGCAAGCGACGTCGCCAGCTGCATCGCTTGTTCACTTCGCAGCGCTGCCGTTGTCCCGCTGTGACAGCGACGCTCGTTGGGAAAAAGGGTTTAGGACAGGATAGAAGGGATGGACTTGGTGATACGGTGTGTGAATTATCGATGATAAAAGGAAATAAAATTTTTCTGAGAGACTTTTTAGTACTGTGCTACATTCCCGTGATACGGAATTTACGTTAGACGCTTTTAATTAGAAGATATGAATAACTTCAGTTTCCAGCCTAGAAATATTTATTCTGTGAGATGAATTCATCATCTTCACAATAGTTTATGAGATACACCACAGCTGAGTATAAAGTATTGCAACACTTTTATTATAAGGTATGGTAAAAAGCTTTATCGTATGTAGGATCGCACTACAAAATAAGAAGCTACATATATTAAATTTTATTCAGGTTTAGAGATTTAGTCACTGAGAATTCACTGATTTAGCAAAATATTTTCGATAATCCATCCAATATTTTTTATCATACTTACCTAATATCTCACGGTTAGGGATAGATGTCACTTTGACTGCGTTAAGGGAAAAACATTTATTGATAATTATTTTTCTTCAAACAAAGGTGCAAAACGATATTGAAAATAATTTACTAAGAGTTTCTTGTTATCTTTTTCCACATTACTGACATGAAATATGCAAAAATTTTGAAAATTTTTCTGTTATTTTATTTCTATTACTTGGAGTGGGAATACAATTTCAAGTTCGTTCAATGTTTTGAAACTTTTTGAATGAGACTATAATACATTGCCTCCGGGGAAAATTGAAAATTTTTCCCTTTCTTTAAATCTTTAGTTAAATCCTAAAATTTCTTCAGATATAATACTTTAATTCTGTATATTGAAACTATCTAGGAAAAAAACTTTAGTTTCTCCATGTAGAGGAAATGAACAATTAAAATTGATATTTCTTTGATTGGCAATAATTTAGTATAGGCATAGTAAATAATAATTTAAAGTTCGTATTTAATTTTTAAAAAAATGATGACGAAAACCTGAAAAGATCTAGGAAGAATTGTATGCGGTTTTCATGTTTTTCAAGTCATTCTCGATATTTTACTAAATTATTTTCCTTACTTCACTGAAATGGCTAAAAGTATCTAATCATGTATTTCTGTTTACTGATATATTTTGTTTATATTGATCTGTAAAAGAATATATAGTGGTTAACACCCCTTCGATCAAAGCAAGAGTACCAGGGCAAGCAAGGGGTTTGATTCCGGATTCGTCGCCATTTCCACCTGGTGTTATATAAGGCATGATTCCACCTAAGATAGATGAGACTCGTCCAAACATACGAGAAATGTCATGTATCTTCCTTTGTGAAACAAAATAACATAAACGCAGTACAAGTCAAGTATTTAGCGTTAATGAAATCTCGCCCTCAACGCAAGATTATAACCCTTCCACGCCCAAATTCGAAAGCATAGTGAATCTAGGAGTACTCATATCTCGTAGACACTTCATACAAACCGAGTCATCCGTCGACGACTTCAAGAGCGTCGATGCCACGCAATATCGCGCGTACTGCTGCGCTTTCCTCCGGCGTGTGGTGAGGCTTTGACGCTGCCAAACCTTAATGAAGAGCGCATCGTCTTTGCACAATGGCTACCAACGTTCCTCCTTGCATTTAATTAAGTTTTCGCCACGCCTCTTTCGCCACCACAGCAATCAACGCTACATCCTTGGCGGTCGCCATCTTCTTTTACTGTTTCACTCCCATATTCTTTTGTTTTCAGTTCATTTCCTTTGATTAGCTTACTTAAGCATCTGAAATAATTGATTATTTAATTTTATGCTATTTTCGATTTATTAAAATATTATTCTAATATTTGTCACATAAATGAATTTAATTAATATACGAGTAGAGATCATTGAAATATAAATTATGTACCAAATTTCTTTTATTAGATCTTTGAAACGAAATAAGGATTGATATGATAATTTAGCGCTGTCCACCTGGCGGCTTACCGGTTATAATTAATTTTACATCACACTTTTCATCAAACGTTGAGGGCACAATTTTGTGTTATAGATAGATACCAACAAAATAAATCTTTTACATAGTATGTTCGGCGAGAAAAAGAAGAACATTTTGTTTGAAATTACTCGGTCGTACATTACAATATCAAAAAATGTACTATAATACTCAACATTAAAGAAATTTTTTTTAAATATTTTGAAATATGTGATACAATACCAACATCACATATGTCATTTATTCTCAAATTTTTTTAAATAAATAAATATTGTTTTCACCTTTTCCAGCTTATAGTAATATAAATTTGTCAAATGACAATCAAAATATCGCGTTGCAAATAAATAAATATGACCCAAAAGTTTTAATTCTGGGACAGTATTTTGTCCAACCCCATTTCGTGTTTTCTCGATCGATCGTAAGTTCACAGAAGATGGCATACGGGTTAAGATAAATAGGATAGGGCTGGAGTCAATCATACCACGGTACTCGTCCTACCTATAGTGGAAGAAAACAGATGACACTGTCCGGAGGATGCGCAGTGCAAGCCAATCAAACTCAAAGATTATTTCAATATTCACCTTTTATCTTTATCGTTGATACAATATTATAACAATGATTTTCTTAATTACATATTTCCACTTTGCATGAAACATTCTACTGTGATATTAATGATACTAATGAAGAAAATTTTTTCCTATCACTTTCATTGTATTGATCAGAATCGAAACCCCTCTAGTATCGGAATCTCCTCCATCGAAAGTCGATGCATCCAGTGAAATGCTTGAGTTTCATTGGCTGGCACAACATCCCCTTCCACAGCGATTCTCACAGTATCATATTATCTACTACACTATGCGATCAAATATATAATGTTTGTAGTAATATTTTAATGCTCTTCGAGACAACGAATTACTCTAATGAAGACTCAGAGACACGAATTTCCAGTAATCGTTTAGGCTTAATTTCCATTACGTGATGAATTACACACCTGGAAAGTGAAAAAAGAACACCAAGAATAAAATAACTATTGACAATGTTCATTTACATCACACTGTCTGCATATTTTCACTAAGTACGATTTAAATAATAAAATAAATCAAAGGAAAGAAAATTGGTGACTACCACATCAGGGATAATTTAATTTTTTTTAAAATAATTCTCAATTTTAGCCGTTTAAAATGAAATTTTATCTTTCCTTCCAAATATGGAGAGGGGCGGTGCTCCCCCACGCCCCCCTAACAGCTATAGTTTACAATGTAGACATAAAAGCACCTCAGATGAAGAGAACGAACTACGAAGATGATGGATTTCGTTTCGTTAATCCTATTATATAGTGATGAATAGGTAATATTTGCATTATACACACATGAATACCAAAAGGCTTTTTGTTGATATATTAGTGACTAGCTGATTACCCGATGTTGTCCGGAATTTTTGTTTACTCGTTAGACCAACGAACCCACTCATCGGGAGGAAGCCTCGCNCCCGAGGCAAGAACGATGGCGGCAGAGCGACTGAACCATTTTGTTAAAACTCTTATTAAAACTAAACTATTCGTGCAAATTTTACGATTTAAAAATGTATTTCCTCGTTGTTAAGTGCACAATACAAAAAATCCTATTACATTTGATGATGATTGATATAATTTTTAAGAAAAGACACTTAAATTGAAGCATTTTTATAAATTAAATAAATAAATTTTTATTGTAAAAAAAGAAGTAAAAACTACGTATGACCACGTGGAGGACAATAAACTTATTTACTCTCCGGAAGCAAGCAAGGGACCATCCCATCAATTCCGATCAAGGGCCCTAAGGCAGAGGCGGATTCAAAAATTTCAGCAAAAATTCCTAGATAAGATAAAAAGTTAGCTGCGAGTTATAATACTAATAGAATGTCAATATGTTTGTAATTTAACGCAAAAAATTTACATGTACAAATGATTATCGAACCATAGATTATTCTGAGTAAGAAATTAATTTTGTTTTTCATAGTTGCCACGTACCTCTATCCGTTTATGCACAAGCAACTATACCTCTCTTTTTTCCCACAGTATCGACGTTTATTGTAAAAAAAACGATTTCTATCTTTCTCATCACACATTTTAAAGATAAAAGTTAGTCTATATTCATTCTATATATCTCAAAGATTTCCTTGCCAAATTTCATAACGATCGATTTCTTGGTTTAGTCAGGATGAAGTAAAAACAGGCAGACTCATTTTTGCATTTCGCATTTATATATTAGTAAGGATTGTTTATATTCAATTACCACATAATTTAGTTTACTTTTGCCGTTAACAATGGCCATGCCCGAATCGTGTATCCTGCGTCCAGATAAGATGTTTTATTTACTTGCTGTACTCTCCCTGTGGAGTGGGAAACTCGCGTGGATGACGTATTTGTGCGGTGCTAGTGTACACTCAGAGCAGTACATGGAAAATCGTATTAGTTTCATTCAATTTTAGCTAGTACTTCTTAGTAAATTTTCTCCTACCAGTTCCATACTTATTCCTCGTCACTCCCACTCGACATTACTCATCTTCCTCGTAACCAAGGCATTCCGACACTCCGGTCGCTGCTCTGCTTCCATTCATCATCGTTACGAGCCTCTCTTCCCCCAAGGGACTGTCTCGACTCCCACCCAATTCACCCCTCATTCCAACGCGGACGGTCTACCACCGACTTTTCCACTCGCGCTATGATTCTTTCGGATTACATCATCCCTCGGCCCGCGCAATCCCCACATAGGCTCAACCAACGTTTCCTTCATCACTTGCCACCCCGTGTGTCCAGCGCAGGATTGTATTTCCAAAGCCGTTGCTCAGATGAAGTGCTACCCGATTTTCGATAGAGATAGTCTCGAATAATTAACGGTGCTCTCCGATCACTCAATGAGTTTACAACGTGATCATCGTGGGTTGAGATTTCTCCTTAATTAACTGTTTGCTCATACATATTTTTTTTATATATTTGGTTCATGAAGTACGCTTATGGTTTCTTTTAATTTTAATTGTTACTGACATATGTAAATATTTTTTTGCCTTTTTTTTAACGTTTTGTCTTATGAATTAATTAGAAGTACCACGTACTATTTTGTATTATGTACCATTTTATTGATTTTATTGGAATTATGAGTGTCGCCAGTTGAACGTTACCATGAAACAAACGTGAAGATATTGAACATAAATTCTCCTATGTAATGTCTTGTCATGTGAATATATCATTTTTGAACTTAATCTAGAGATATAAATCATTAGAACTATTTAAGAGAGCTTGAACGATGAATCCGCTGACTAGGGCACTTGACTAGAATGCGCTGAATCTTACTACAGACAGTGTGATATAAAAATATGTGGTTTTTTATTCCTTTTAGATAGTTATTCTCAGGATGTCAAACAAAACTCTTCTAATGTATTAAATAATAGTATATGAAAATTATCATCCTCTTTTATCCTATATAATAATCAACAATGACCATTTTTCTGTCCTTTTCACGATTGAAGGAAATTACGTCCACCAGCTTTTTGAACTTATGAAGAGTATTAACTTTATAAACATGTTCTCTTGCTTGACATAACGAGACGGAAAATGACGAGGATAAGAAGGTTCGTAAAACTTGTCACAGATAGCTCTATGTTGGAAATTTTGTCTCGAGGTTTTAAACTTTATTGAAATAAAAGCAATTCCTTTCAAGAATATACTTTCCTTTAGTAATTCACAAATCATTTTGTAAATTAATGTTAATATCTCAATGAATTACTTGAACTGTATTTCCAATTATGCGTAAAACGTATTCAGGGTAAATAACGTATAGAATTTTTTTCCTTTTTATATAGGATTCGCACTGCATGAATAAACTTTAGTTTAAGTAAAGAATGAATACCTTATTTCTTGGAGGAAAAATGATATTTCATTTTATTCATATTTCGTGCTACAATAGGTTGTACAGACGACCGACTTACATCTCTCTGCGATGAATACAAGTTTCTTCTTTTACGAAACTTTTAAACTCGAATGTTTGCAAAAAATGAGACTTTCGCTTTTCGTTCAAGGAAGGTGTTGTAAGTTGTCTGGTCCGCACCTCGCGTCACATTTTACTTTCAAAAGACCTTGTGGTAATTGACGTCTTAAAAATACTTTAACGTCTTTTTCACTTCGTACACATCTTTCCATTCCGTTCCCTCATTCTCTCCTTATATGAAGCCCTTGTTCTGTTAATCGATCGTTTCCACGTGTTTTGATACTCGATAAGTTAGATTGATATTTATAATAATCCCCGCGTTTCATCTTTCTTTCAATAAATGACTTCCGTTCCTGTCACGATTTTAAAACCACGATCCAAATAATTCGTTGTTCCTCTTCAAACAAACATTTCACGATTCCTTCAACCTCTTTTACAAACTTTACCATTTTCAATGAAGCCATTCTTTTCTTCTGATTGCAGTTTTATTTATATTACAATTTAATTTTTAGACTTAATACATTCGGTAACATAATATAACAGTCCTGAATGTTTTGAATGTTTTTCAACGGGTTCATTTACATTTTTCTTTTTGTTTTATAATTTTGAAACACGGGTCATGCCTAACAGGATACATTTATTCATCTCTCTCCACACACACATAGACACACACACACAAAATGATAAAATTAAAAATGGAGCAAGGAAGGAAGAACGGCAAACACAATAGTAAATTTTTAACAAAAGTATATTTTGAATAATGTAAATGAAATTAGCAATAAAATAATTATTTCAGATATAGGACATTAATTCTTTCTGAGAAGAGCAATATTATAAAAAAGAACCGTGCATTTTCCCTTTATTACATTAGCTACACTAGTAAACTTGCTGGGGTAAACTGAAGACGTAAAACCCATAAGAGAAAGTAAAATTTAAACACTTCAAACGAATATACGTCTGATTAAATAAATCACTTGTGAAAAGTTTGACAAATCATTTAGAAAGATAAGATCATGTTGAATTAGTGCGACCGCATATGTGCAAGAAGTAACAGATGGTAATACTACTGACCGACTTCGAGGGAATATTGCAATGTAAGCTACGCTGATGGAACGTGTAGCAAGGATACACAAGGGACGTTCGACCCAGATAGAGAAGCGTGCTAACCAAAACTCAATCTGGAACTATATTGCTGTAAACGTGTTCCTTCGACTTCGGAATTGCATTCCCCGTCTCTGCAAGTGAAGAATTAATCAGAGAAAGTACGCGCAGTAGAATACAGAACGTGGAGGAAAAGCTGAACTGTGATATATCACGATACGTTTTATAAGACGTAATGTATATTGTGAATAGTTTTTAACTTATTATTTTACGTTAACTGGATGAACTAGTCATAAAACAATCGCGTGTCTCGGCTCACGCATGAATTTTGTGATTTCTTATTTCCCCGTAGATATTTTAAAATGTTATATAATAATTTTAATGTATGTATGTAATGTAAGTGCATACAAATACTTTAAACATATAATAAAGTTAAATAATTTAATACTTAATAAATTTAAAGAAGGAAACTTAATCTTGCATAACGCGAAAATCTCCCTGTCATGTTTCTTTACGATTTTAAACAAATATAAACTGAGTTCAGTTTAAAGTGACATAGGGTTTTGAAGACACTGAAAGTGATAATGAAATATTATTATTGTTTGGATTTGAGGACTAATTGCTTTTGTGATATCCCAAATGTTTTTCCTAACTGTATCGCGTTAAAAGACATTGCGATAAAAGAATATGTCACGTTGCTTTAGTTGAGCTATCTGAGCGTGTGAGTTGACACAGCGCTTTGGTGACCTCGCTGGTAGGTGAGCTGGTAGTGATTTACATATAATGGGGTTAATGCATGGTTTATTAATTAGGAAGGGATTTGATTTAGTCTTCAAATTATAAATTTCTTAAAATTAACTGAATGCATTACTCGACAATTAAGTCATTTTGGAGGTTTTTCGCATAATTTGAAAAATCACGGCAAATTATGAGGAATTGTGAAATTCTAAATATTGAACACATCTGGGCACCGTATTACTATTGTTATGGGTATGCCCATAACGCTGATTGTTGTCCCGTTGAATGGGAGTTTTAGATTTATCACGAAGTTCCACTTTCATCAGCGTAAAATAGATTCTCATGTTTGAATAACTCTTTGGTATCTGCAATATTTTCATTCTGAATATCTGATAATAGAATAGAAATATTAGTTCTATGAAGTCTTGATATATTAGTTACGGGTAATTGAAGGACTTGAATACTGACGTAAACTCGTCTTCCCTGGAGTCAGTTGAGATTCCCGTTATAATAAATTCCCTTACTTTCTCAGATAGATCTTTAAAATAATGAAATTATATTTTTTATTTCTCAAAGAATCTTATAAGTTTTTTGTAGGACGTGATTTAGACTGATTTATGGACTAATTAGGTATCAAAAGGATTTTGTTTAATATCTGTTGTATCATTATTCAGTAATTCATAGTTTTCTGCTTTATGTATGAAAGTTGGAGGAATAACTATTTGTAACTCTTGTTTACCATGCACTTCATTTGGAATTGTATTTGACTTTGCATATTTATTTGCCATACGGAAGTTTTCAATAACATTTTCCTCTATATTTGAACGATTACTTTGTGTTGTTTTAATTCTGTCTATACTTTGATGTTTACACTTATTTGTTAGATCATTGTAATCTTGTCTGCTTTTCTCTTTACGTCACCACCACAGAGCTTGCTAGCGGGTCATATCTGTTAGAAGGTCGAGATTGTGATATATTGTCTTGTACAACCAAAGAGAAAACGTATAAGTCTTCCATCGTTTCCCGGATAACTTCGCCTGCATTACACTGGGAAGAGATAATACTAGAACTAGTATGTTGAAGATGATTTGTATCTATCACTCACAATCATAAGAAACTGCATCTATCATCCCCGTCGGGGCAGCTGACTTGTTTTGCATCAACCTCCCCTATCAATAGCTATTCAAGATTTTCGCACAATACAATTAAACGAAAAACACTGAAAGATTCTTTCAGTCTTTGCCGTCAATATTGAGTAATCACTAATCGTAAATCACTGGTTTATTGACTAGCAGAAGACCTTAAACAGAGTAACACCATTTTCATGACTTAACTCAGAAAGCGCAGGAGAAAGGTGTTAGTGATTCGCTGCTGGGATCGATATAACAAGATGTAAAAATTTAATTCAGACAATTGAAACATAGAAATAGTCAGAAAATGCTCAATAATACAAATCTTTAAACAAAAAATCATTTAGTAAAAACAAATCAGCATGTAGGAGAAAACCCTAGTTGACATTTATCCTCAGGGAGATGAGAAGTGAGACCTGGAAGGCCTGTAGATACCCTGAGTGGGACAGTGTAGCGTGGCAAAACCCCAAATACAAAGTTGGAACGGGCGGGGAATAAGTTACCAGAAAATGGGGTGAAAGCGTCAAGATACGCACATATGGATATGTTCACACAGCAAACGTACCAGTATTTCTGTTTGTGCAGGAAATATTTCGTTTCGGGAGTAAAATGATGTGAAAATAAGAAATATTTTAGCAAAGGATTTGTACTTTACAATCACTTCGTTCATAGAAACTACTCTGCAATGATCTAACAAAATGTCCTCTCGTAAATAAAGTAACAAATACATACAAATAATTGTAAAACATAACGGTTATTCACTTTGCCATTGTTTCTTTTGTGATCATATACTTTTATTTTGAAATACTATGGTTATTTAGAAAGTTCAGATAGGTTATAAAATCATGAAAGAATTAATAGTGATCATCAAACTGGTTATGAAATATACCAATTGCTACTTTCAATCATTTTACCTGCTATTGTAGTACCATAAATCGAAAATTGTAGCTTAAGTAATAAAAATACTTCGTGAATTATATTACCTTGTACTATATCATTGTTAACATTTATATTAATATTTTATTGTAATGAATCGTAGACACCGGTGTTGCATTTTGTACGGTGTAGAAGCTGACAGCAAATATACTTCGTGAACTCAATAACGCAAAAAAAAAAACAACTATTTATTAAATTATTCATTTTGGTTTAAAATAGCTCACGAAACATTTTAAAACAATTCTTTACATTATTCTTGCGGTCAAAACTTATATAATTTTTGCATACAGTAATTTTCATTTCAAAATTTCAAAAATTCATTTTATTTGCGAATAATTGTCATGTCTAAATTACAAATAAATAATTACGAACGTATGGCCCGTAATGGTTATGCAACCCCGCATTACACAATTGCGTTACAGAACACGCTTTCAGGGAGACTCCTATAAGCTCAGTCATTAAAGGTTATGAATGAGAAAAAAAACTGGCGTAAAGACGAATTTTTCCACACCGGTAGACCACTTCCCAGGGATCAAAAATGTCTCTAAGAATCTCCCTAAACTTACCCCTTTAAAGTTGTAAAATGAGAAAATTTACAGAAAATTCATTATCTATGTTGCAAAAGATCGGATCGAGTATAAATATTCTTTGTTTTATTTGTTATTACATAGGCAACAATATTAATTATCTTCATATATGCGATAAAACGTATAGTTTTCCATTAAATACAGAATGTATAAGGAAAAACCGATTTTCCACATCGACATTTTTTATTTCTGGGAAATATGTTTTATATGTGAAGTTATATGGAAAAAATCTTCTTGTAAAAGTTACAGCTAATGGTTTTGTGAATATATTGGTACCAATTTTTATATATTTATGTGAGTTATTAACGTCGGGGAGAGGGATGTAAGCAAGAAGATGTAGGATGCGTCATGGCCATCTTAGGCCAGTAAAAGTAAATCAAAAAGGGGGGCTTGATGGAACAAATTCGGACAAAGCAGGAAATCGTCTTAATACCTTTATTTGGTCCCAAATATTTGGAATCTGCGTCTACACCACATCAGGAGGTGTGCATAATATTTGGCAGCAAAAAAAAACACGAAAGTTTTTCACTTTTTTCAGTTTCTTGCTTTCTCGAAAACAAAGCATCGCACAGAAAAGTATACTCTATTCAAAATTAAAGAGCATTATAATTTACGTCAAATACATACCTCAAACATTAAATTTGGTTCAGCGGTTTGCCCGCAATGGCCGATCAAAGAACACCAATTTTTAACAACTTAGCGGAGAACGTTGTAACTGTCATTTTCAAACCTCTCAAACTTCGCAATGAGCGCTCCAGTAAAAAACCTTTGACAAAGAGACTTGTAGAGCATTAAATACTAAATTTTAAAAAAAGACAATTTCCCCAAATTTGCTCAATTTTAGGGTTTTGTTTTTCGTACATATACGAAAAAGAAGTTTTATGACATTTTCGCTTCGCCACATCTTTCTTCACTCTCGTGTGTATAGTTGTCGAATTACTTTAAATTTCATTCTGAATATCATCCAAATGTAATATTTACTTGTATTTTGATCACTTACTTAAACAACTGTTCGATTTATGTAATTTAACATTTAATTTACCTACACTATGTATTATGAGGAACGCGACTTCAATTCATGAAGTATGTCACTGATCTAAATTTCAGCATTGCTCTCTAAATCTACAACCCATTTTTTGTATTAGGACAATGCGCTTTTAGTGACGTTCGTAATTTGGAAACTGATCTAAATTCAATATTTCGTTATGTCAGATATTCGTGACGAGGTTCAATAAGAGGAGTAGAAGAGTAGTTGTCTGGATTTTATTCAACAATTACCAGATGGTTTAATCATAAAAATCTAATTACGATTTTTAATTTACTTACCACGTACATGAAAAGTGTTGGTTATTGGAGAATTTTGAATGTGAATAACATCCATTAATAGGACTTAATGACTAATAAAATAGTGTTATTGCATATTAGCTGATATACGTTGTATTGAAAAACAGGGTGAAAAATAACCGTTGGAGAAAATTGTATATGGTGAATGGAAAAGCTTACAATTCAAATGGCCAAATATCTATAAGTAAATTTGTGAAAGGCGTAAAAGTATTCAGCGATACATGCATCATAATTCAAGATACAGTTATTTTGATATGTTTTCAATTACAACAAATATTATTTATCCACTTACATACATACAGTTTAAAAATTATTTTTGGCCGATCCCGTGTTTTCTTTTCTATTTGAATTGTGCATTGACTAAAATATAAGGTTTCAGCACATTCTCAAAGAGTTAGCAACACAAAATATAGATGTCGTTAAACAAATTGAAGTAAACAAATATTTCGGGAGAAAATTTTATTAAATATCAGTTGATTAACATTTTTATAACTAGTTTTAAGAAGCAACAGAGGGCCAGATGCTAATAAACCTCTCAGCAAATGAAATACAGCAATATTTTTAAAATTGCACAGAGAGGTTTAAACATTTCAGATAAGATTTTTGGAATATTTTTGTTCCCTTTGCAAGATGGAGACGTTATAAATATTTTGTCAAGTATTTGGTCGCGTACAGAAAGTTTCAATAACACTTATTTGTTCTATGCCCTCTGCTCAAGTTTTACGAAATTTATCTCATAAACAGAATGCTCTAAAAAGATATGATGTATTTTTTAAAACTTGTTTATTAATATAGATAGGAATATTTTGAGAAATATTTAGTGGTTTCACACAAGGAACGTATATAGCCTCCCTAACGGCAATTTTCTAAATCATTATCTAATTTTCTAATCTATTTCTAATTATCTAATATTTTCTTTTCGTCTTTCAATGTGTGTTTGGGTGGGATAATAAGTTCATCTCAGATCTAATGATTAATCCATCCTTGTGACATCTCGTAGAGTTCAACGGTAAGGACTCGACGTAAGGTTTACGTCATACGTCACTCTTCCTTTGGCTGCCGCATCTTCTCATCGTCATCACTCTCGCCCCATAAGAGGCTTGGTCTACTGAGCCCTGCTGAACGGGATCCATTTGGGTCTCGCAGAATAATACTCCCTCCCATTTCCTCCTCCTCTTCTATACGTTTAGGTCCACCATCCCAATCTGACTCAGTAGCACTACTTGTAGACTCAGTCGAAGAGCCACTATCACTTACTGAAGAGTTCACACTTGAGTTGGATCCTGAAGAGTGAAGCATTGCTAGCGTAGATTGCATGCCATGGCCACTCGGACCAGGTACCACCACCTTCGACACGTGGGTTATGCCGCCTCCTTCGGAAGCTGGAGGAACCTGTAACATCAGCGAGTGTCGGTGGCTAGAACTGTAAACTGCAGGTTAAATGGTCGGTCTTCAAACCCCCTGCAAGTTTATGAGCGAACTTTACTCACCCCCTAACGTTCAAAGTATCCGAGAGATGAGAAGTCAGAAAATGAATTTGGCAAAATCATTATCTCCGTGGACTGAAGCTAAAACATCCGTCATCGCTCAGGAAATATGATAGGTAGGTAGTTTGTCCTTTTTGACAAGAACATTGTACTTTATTTGTGAGTCGGAAATGTTGCCCTCAAAATCGGTAAAGTTATGATGTCGATATTATTATTGATTTTCTTTAATGCGAAAACGAATTTAAAATACTCCGTGAAAAACAAATCAATATAACTTTCAAAATTAATATTTCACAAATTTAAACAAAATCTAGTTCATGATACTTTTTATCATATGAGACCTCAGATATTGGGGATAAATGAGACCTCAAAAATCAATTGTGAAAATGAGATCAAATCAAAACTTTTTTTTTTCATATTCAACCAAATTTCAATTATGTTTATAGAGAAGATAACGAAAATAGTGTATATAAATTCACTTACTTAACACAAAACACTTAAAAATAATATTTAAACCATAAAAAAATATAAGTCCGTTTGAGAACAAACTTAAAAAGGAATGTCAGATACAAAACGGTGATGAGGAAGAATTTGTTGAAGTGTCTAACCAATTCAGATATTAAATCACATTTTAATTGTCGATTTGGAAAAAGTGAAAGAAGCAATCAATTCTTGGAATATATCAAATCTGACTCAGAAATTCAGCGATTGTGTTGTTTTCTGTACTTTTTATCTGAAGTTCTTCTAATACTTGCATGTATTTTCTCCCTTCGTTTCATATAGAAATGTGTATTAGAAATAATGTATTAGAAATAATGATTCAAAACTTGATATTCGTGAATGCAAAAATTTATGTGAGATGTATTGTCATGTTTATTCATCTCGGTTTTGCAACACAGGTGAAATCCTGTCATATTGTAGCTTTTGTATTTGTTCTCCTTTTTGATATAGTGTAGGACTCAAATTAAAAACAATTTTCGAATAAAAGTATTCTGTACGAAAGGTGGATTGTGGAATGAATTGTGGATAATAAACTTGATATTGTATAACCAGAACGCTTCTACAGAACTAGAATAATTTTAAAAAATAGTACTTTATTCTCAATTTCATGAGTTTTATGACCTGGTTTCATGGTAATGTGAGTTTAATTACGTGAAATGAAGAAACATAATAGTCATGCATGAACACATCGTCATACATAGAGGTCATACATGTTTTCAATACTTTTATTAAACAATTTTATTATGATTTATTCTATTAGGTATATAACCTTACAATGGCTAGGTATTATACAAAAAATTGTTCTAGTAGTGCAAGAGAAAGTCATTTATCCTTTTCAAATCTGACATGTATCGCTGCATTTTTTAATAACAAAACACATATTACTGAACCACAAATTATGTATAAAAGAAAAATTTCAATTAAATATACCTGTAGTTGAACGAGTACGTTGTCTAGAGCTTCCGTCGCTGTACAGGTTGCATAAGAGAACGCAGCCTGACAAGCTGCGTACGTTTCGCTTGGTATTGTGACCACATTTGCTTCAGTATAAGATGACGTAGATGGTCGAGTGAGAGCCGGATGCGTCATGATGTGACTACCACTTTCCTCACACTTGGGGTCTCTGACAGCATGACAATCGCGAGTTTCCCTCCTTATTATTGGAGTTGGTTGTCCAACTGATGAAGAATGTGGTATCATAGTATGAACTGTGATGGACCGTGGAATTGCTCCTTTACTAGCCAGAGCGTGGTGCATAAGGTGCCTTGAACAACTCTGCGGTGAGTAGATATCACGAGAACTTGGTACAGATATATTCGGAGGTGTTGTATTGGTGTGCACCGTGGCTGTAGGTACTAGTTCTTCTGCGTCCGTCATAGACTCTTTCTCAACCGAATGTTTTGATGGGATAATATCTATTGGAATTTGACTCGATTCATTCTTGGTTCTTAAATGTTTATTACTTTGGCTTGAATTCATTGAAACATTATCATCCATCTGCAGGGACACTGTTTCATGTAATTCCTCTTTATTTTCTGCTAACGTTTCTACATCGTTCTTTGATTTTGATGCATTAAACTCTAAATTTGTACTATCATTTTCTTTTTTACTATTGATTTGTTGCGTCCTCGAACGTTGAGAACTGGAGCTGTGGATTCTCTCCAAGTTGAGTTTGGACAGTCTGCTAAATATCGGATTCATTATTGGGTTCTTCGAATAAGCTAAGCGTGTGATCCTTGGGCGTGTATCACCTTGACGTTGTTTTACGGTACTGTTACGGTCCGACTTCTTATTGCCGACTCCTGACTTCTTGGGTGTAGGGGATCGCGCGGATCCAATTTTGCTCCGTATAGTTCCCCTGGAGCAATCTTTAGCTGGCGTTCGAGATCTTGTTCTCGTCACTGAAGAGGATATGATTCGAGTACGAGTACCCACGTTTCTGTTCCTCAAAACTTCGCCTCTGCCTCCGGTTTCTGTACCTCCGGTTTTCACCATTGAGCATTGTGTTCCTGACCCGGACATCCCGAATTATTAGATGAAACAACAGTTACCCGAAAAATTTCCTTTTACATTGCATTATAATTTTTTAAATTAAAATGCAATCAAAAAGTGATGATTCGATTCTTCACATATTTTTCGGAAACTGGTGATGAATGTCAGTGTGCACAAGTTATATAATTCTTCAAAATACATCCTTGTAATATTTTAATATTAATTGCGTGCCACCGTTAATATGTATTTTCCCAATGTATAAAGGAGTGTCATAGTTACATTTTTCTGCCACGTGGTTCATACTGGTGTTGAGGTTTAAAGTACCCAGACGAGTACACAAACCCAATGATGACATTTTGTTAAGATGTTAATTCTTTGCAATTCTGCAAATGTGATTAGAAATTTTCACATCTTCTTGCATCATAGATTTTTATTCAATATTTGATCTACGCGTATTTTGGCAAGTTTTATAACTTCTGAAACCAAGTTTTGAGCTTCAGCAAACTGAGTGGAACTGAGTACACCTGATGGCATGGCATACATCTCCGAAGCGTGAATATTTTTTCCCTCGTCTTCATTTAACTTTGTCGGAAGCTTCATGGTGAAGAGATGATGTAGGTTCCTTGAATCACAAGAAAGGTTTGTTTGGCTTGAAAATATGGATTATGAACATTTTCTAGTGTTACTAAAATTTATCTCAATTACACTCGTTTCTGGGGTGATGGATGTACTGTGAGTGGATATATTAACAAAGGCTTCCAGGCATTTTTGGATATACTCTTATCGCATCGATTGCAACTCTTTTCAAACTTAGTTTTGAAATATATTTCGGAGATTAGTGTAGACAAATATTTTTGTGGTAACTATTAAAACAAAATATATCTATCTATTTGACCTGAATATTACATACAGTGGAGAGTGTTGAAGTAAGATACAAATGGAGTATATGAAGATTGGAAACAATCCACGGCTAAACTTTTAATCTAGTGTTAGTGAATTCATATCACACACACAGAATAAATAGCTTTTATATAGATTATTTATAATCCTAAAAACTATAAAAAGGGAAAGCGACTTTTATTCGTATTTTAGACATTCGGAAAACAGTGTCTTGTAACCAAATTTGGGGTAATAAGAATAGAATCTGCTCTCTAAGAATTGTAACTGTAACAAACCAAATGGGTTTATAAGATCTATTCCCTTAGAATACATATTTGTGTTATGAGTAAATTAATATTAGGGTAAAGTAGGTATGGGGGAAGACGGGGTAGTGAGGTAAGATGGGGTCTCAAAGAGAATCAACTCCTGAAGTTGTTATTCAGATGGTGCCAATGCCACATACAATCCTTTAGAGAACTTCTTCTGTGCTTAGTCTCATCGTGTAGAGTGTGCGCTTTGTGATTTTATAAATAAATTTTTGTTTCCTAATTCTAAATCTATTTTTAGGGGTATATAAAACGCGTGACTGTTAAATATATACTATATTTAAGATTTAGAATTTATGTGTTCTTAAGACACATGCGTTTGTACGTATAATTTTTTTTGCGTAATAGCTGGTAACAAAACATGAACCAATTATTTCAGTGTGTGACAATATGCTTCATTATCTCAGCATATACTTCCGGAAAATTTGTATTTTAAGTTAGATTTCTGCTGGGCACTCATACATCATTTCCACGATGTCTACTTAAATTATGAAAACTGCTCTATTGATTGTCGTACAAAGTAAACGAGAAAGAAATTCCTTTCACACGCACTATAAAAGCTTGAGTGGCTGTATAATGTCTGTGGTTGTGTAATTCGAAAAGACATATTAATTCTACACCATACAGCTCTATCGAAAGAGATTTCTCACGCAGCTCCTCATGAAAAATTCTAAAAATCCAACAATCGTGGTGGTCTTGGCTTCAGACCATTTTGACATACCTATCTCTCCTCGGTTAATCCTACCTCTTCACTCGGTTAATCAATTGTCGGTATATACACTCGCGGAAGGTTCTCACCGCGAGTTCAGAGAACATCTCAGACCGTGGTACTAAAACATATCTTACTTAATTCTACTGTTAACATTCATTTTATAATTACGATAAATACATGATCTTAGACCTACGAGCTTTTGGTGGAAGAATATCATTTATTTTGATATTTTTAAAACACTTACTCAAACAAAATAGCACAAAGTAAATGTACTACGTCCATCAAAAGGTCGTAAATATGAAATTATTTATCTTACTTAACTCTTGCAGAAACTTCTAAACACGTTTTTACGAATTTCATTGGTACTATTTTTTATTGTTTTACTCTAGAAATTGAAGGGTCAGTACATTTGTTTACTATCTGATAAATCAATTGTGATTTGCCTCTGAGAGCTAACTCTTCGCTTGGAGAAACCTCCACTCCCAGTCACGGTTCACGTTCAATCTGAATTGAGTAGAATTCCGAAACGTCCTAATTAAACAGGTATATCTCACAATTAAGGTGGTGAAGCGGGGAGAAAATTCTCCACGGCGACGTCTCCATGGCGCTAAATTTCCACGCCTTATCGCACTGGGTTGATTATTCAGAACTTGAATTCTCTGAAAGACTTTTTATCACCGAATTCTATAGTATTGGGTTTAAAGGGGTAGAAAATATGCTATCACCGGAATTCGATGAAATTAAGTAGGTGAAATATATTTTCTTGTGATCCTAAAGTCCTATTTTCATGGAATCAGTCAACGAGGTGGGAATGAAGATTCTTTGCCACTGATACATACTACTCTCTCACCTTCTTATCACCGTCCTGAAATTTGTATTCTAAATCATGTTGTTTTTATGTTAAAAATAACTCAGGAAAGGCGTGGAAAGTTTGAGGTCAGGGAACTCGAATATAGCTTTATAACTACAGTAGAAATTAACTGGTCTGGTCGGGATCGAAACCCTGGCCTGTTACCTGTTTGGTCGGTCAGTCAGAGGTTCTCGTGAAAAATATATTTTCGTTCAAAAAGATCATCAGGTTATCAGGAAAGAACGTGCAAATGATAGGTTATTACGACTTATTTCATTGTTCTGTCTTTACATACACATATAAAGGAACGCACAGAAAAATAGACTCGAAATCAATAGGGTAATTGGACTTGCAAACTCTCTCCCCCTCCCCCGTTCTTCCCGACACAACACAAACACTCCTGACATCGCGCCACCTGTTTTAGTTTCCAGGAACTTTCCAGCAAAGGCAATCAATGTTTGAGCCACTAATATCCTACCAACTGATATCCTGTGACCCTCTGGCGCTAGCTTCAACTTCTCCGCTTTTCACTCTAGTTCCCCTCTCCTAAGTAGAGTCCACCTACCACAGTGGTCCTTCTGCGAAGTCAGTAATACTTCCAGGTTCTTGCGAGTTTGCTCAATGTTGACTGAATGAGGAAAAAGGGAAGGACGGGTGGTGATGGAAATGATCGCATCAAATCTGACCATATTATTTTAATATTGTTATTTAAATTTAATTTAATTTTTAAAATGTTCTCTTGAAACAAATAACTAATGTTTCAATTTTAATAAAGATGTCACGATTAATTGTTCAACAAACGATTTATTGACATAAAAATTTTTCATCTCATTGAGGAAATCGTGTTGAAAATTAGAACATCGTCGATGAATCGGGTGTGCATAATAATAAGTCGTTCTCCAGGACTTTCGAATTTACTACCATCTCGTACTTCAGTACTCCGTTAGCATTTTATCACTGAATAGTGGGGATGATACTATGTGTTTTCAAAGTAGGAACTTCCTTTTTAAGGGTATAAAATTCATTTTTCTTCTAAAAATACACCGGTTCATGTACGCAGGAATATCTGTCGGTGCTCCGGGTCTTTCCTTCCATGGTGTAGATAATCTTTTTATCTTTTCTTATCTTTTTATCTCTTCTTATCTTTTTAATAAACGATTTCGATCTACCTACAATATACAACTCACATTTATTTCACTAATTAATGTAAATGCGCTATAAGTAAAAATGTACCATTATACTTCGTGCCTGTGATTACAGATGCTCGCATGGTTGCTTACTGAACAGGATACTGAAGACTATCCTTTTCTTTCTTTTGATCAGAAAACATAATTATGCTCCTTTCGTCACTACGCACCGTTTCACATCGTATCGTGTAGACTCGAATCGCTCAGGCAACACCGTACACACGTCGGGAGAAGTGTGACGCACTACATTATTGCGACGAGATACTGAGTACAGGGGAGGAAAAGGAACCAGGGAGGAAATAGAAATTATGCTTTCAGTTCACATATTTCCGAGGACACAGATCCGTTGGTCGGATAACACCTGCAAGCTACTATACACTGAAAAGACAGATTTTTTTCCCCCACAGGATTTTCCGATTGATCCAAGGCCCGTTAAGAGGAGTTTTAGTATGTAAAAATAACTTTTGTCATCTGTGCGCAGAATACTCAGTGTCCATTGCATGGGTGAAGTTGATGAAAAACACGCAATGAAAAATATTTGTGATATGGGGAATAGTTTAAATACTCATCAATGGATTATCTTCCACTTTTTCTTCAGTGCGTGGTGCGTACTAGTCCACAAACATGAGAATCAATATAGTTAGACCTTGATGCAAGCGAATTTTGACAGGTCTACAATTACATCTTCACCATTATTAATAATATCTCAGTATTCTTTGCAATCGTATATTCAATAGTCTTTTAGTACATCGTTCTTTTACTTATTAATAAAATAACTAGTGACATGACCTCAAACTTCAGTTCATAGCCCTTTCTGTCAGATGACTAAGAAGCTTCGCTCGTTGTCAATGTAGCTTATGTATTGGGAAGCGCATGATTTGAAACTGATATCATTTTCAAACGTAAAATGTTATTACAACGATTCTGTTTTGGAAATTAGTTCCTAGTAAAGACGATTTCTAGTTATACTTCCAGTAAGTGTCTATAGCTTTGCTAGAGGTATGTATAGAACGTCAGTATTGTTCGCTATGATAGAAATTGGCAAGCAACATTATTAAGTTAATGGAGTATTCTTTAATTACTAAAAATATTTATTGTAAGATGTAATAACTTGTATATCGTAGTTTAGTATGTTGTTTTAAACCGAGGTTTCTTCTTCTAAACAAATTTAAAAATTTTGCTAACAAAATGCAGCTATAAGAGAACTTAATTCGAAGATTAAACAATTTCATTCAACTTAGTGAACTGTCAGTGATCAACTGTTACTAATTACATCGCATGTTCACTTTAAATTAAATACGCACTACATCTCTAAGATCAACGAACAACTGGTATCTCTCTTCCTCTTCATTCGAATATCTCTATGTTCGAAGGAACCACAGCGCTAACTAAGAAAAACCGCGAGCGTCTCAGCCAGCTGATCCCGGCTTCGTATCCACTCCCTCGCCCAGGGAGGACCCAGTTCTCTCATGTGTACTTTATTAAGCCGTCGCCCGAACACCAATTTCAGAGCGAGTGCGCTAGTGTGGACCGAACTGGGAGGCACATCTTGAGCTCCTCTGGTGTCAACAAAAGAAGCTGAAGCTAATGCTAATGTTTATCCAGACAAAAAAGGGGCAAGTAAGTCACAGAATTTGCTACATCAACCAGTGTAACATAATATTTGACCAAGTGCACATAAATAAACGACAAAAATGTTTTTAGAAGTTAGAGTTAAGAAAAATTATTAATAGAAGAGCAACAAGAGGAATGGAAATAATATATGTTAGAAAAAATTCTTGAGAGACGAAAAATAATATCGGGACACAAAATTTATAACTTCCGAAACATTAAAATTTTTGGACCGTTACATCTCAAATTTTTATAATTTTGAACACATTTAGTACCCTCGAAACAGAAGCATGAAATTCAATTTTATAAGTTTTGGCTTTTGAATTATAGAATTTTGGAGTTTTAAAAACACACCTGACTGCTCATGGTCTCTGCATTATATATACAATGAAAAATATATATAATAAAAATGTTTCTTCTAAAATATATTAAATAAAAGTCGATGTTTTCTTTGAATTGTTATAAAATTCACGAAACTTTCGAATAGCCTTTATTAATAAATACAAAATGAAAGCTGATTTTACGCAGAATAGAATACGTGATTTTGTTTGTTAAACCAAAAATGTTTTGATTCATAAGTGATTAAGTCTGTAGTGTGTTGTCAAAATCATACGTTTTTTATCTTCTCTGAGTAATTTAAAGACACAAAGAAATCTGAAATTTTCAGATTCGGTGTACACATAAGAAGTACTACAAGTGTATAAAAAATTATAAAAATTTGAGGTGTCACTGTTCAGACCATTTCATGATTTGACGTGCAATGACCGTGATAAGTTAGCGTTGTCAACTATTTTAACATAGGAGAGAACAGTTGAATAAAGCAGAGATTTTACCCTCTGCCGGAAAATGGATACGAAAATTTATATTTATTGTATCCATCCATCAGTATGTTAATTCTTGTGAAACAAAAACAGACAGAAACAAAATGTTATGAAAATCTTATGTCAATTTAAATGTGTCGTGTGCATAAGTATTATATTATCGCTGACTTCCTCAGAGATTTTTATTTCTTCTATCACAATACACGTGAAATCCCCTGTCATAGACTAGGTCGTCAAACATTGACGCAAAATAAATGTATAAAGAAAAAGAAACATGCTATTGTGCTTATCAATTTTCGTAATCTTCTTTCAGTGGAGGACATAAATATTTCAATATAGTATTGTCTGTTCCATAACGAATGACTTGATCAAAGACATGGAACTTGTAAGAATATGTAGGAAGAGTTCGAGGATGAACGTAGTGTGGTGCAATGTTATTCGGAAAAGAGTTTCTTCATAATGCGAAGTCCTGTGACTTTATACCCAGTGCTTGTATTGCTTTGAGAGTAAAGTCTGTTATTCAGTCCTAATATCTCCTTTCTGCCTACACAAAATTGCTCCTGGTTTGTTTCCGGTCATTGGGTAAACTCTTCCTATTCCTGCAGACGTTCTTGTAGTGCTTAAGAGGAATTTTTGAAAACTCTTATCAAACTCTTATTAAACAATTATTGTGAAATTAAGAGTAAAAGATTTACGTTTAACTTTGTCATTACAGAAAGAGTTCGACAATTCCATGATATTTTTTTACCCTTTGGAGAAAAAAGGTCTTTGCTCACTTTTATATGATATTCCCAAGCTTTACTCTGTCATTAAATCTTTATCCTACCTCTATTGATCTACGAAAGAAAAAAAATAGTATATTTAGACACTCTCTCTCTCTCTCTATANATTCGACAGTTGTAGAAAGTAGTAGGTTGTGTCTTCTATCACATGACTCATATATCAGGTATATAAATAATATTTGTGGCTAGGTTTTCATGAAATAGTTCCTTAACTCACATTTTTGGGGTGTCTTTTAAACAATTTTTAAATAAGTACTAAACAAGGTTTTTCTTTTCTTTTCTGCGTGAATCAAATGGGTAGGTTGCTTCAAACGAAATTGGTGTGCTAATTAACCTTTTAAGCAAATGAAGCATGCCATGAGATTAATTGTTTCCTAGTTCTTGAATCCACAAAATATCACGTCACAAATGTAAACATGTGATGCTAAGAGATCAGTGATGGTTTTAGTGCTATAATTTGGTTTATAACATAGTAATGGAGGTATGAAGTTGCAGAAGCACATTTCTACATATACAACGAAACATGTACCTTAATATGTATATGATGAACTGCCTCATGTATCTAACACATAAAAGATACATGATGCCACGCCAAAGCAAATATTGTTTATACCGTCGTCATGACGAAGTATCAGAAGATGGAAAAGAGTCCCTACATTGTACACATTAGAAGACTCCATGAGGCACACGGGCCGTGTGCACCACCAAGCGTATGTTGCCTATCTGTCAAGAAAATTCGAGAACTCGGGTCAGTTTATTAAGAACCTTCGAGAGAACCTCAATAGACGAACCTCGACCCAGTGTTACGTCGCCAACGTCGTCAGTTGTCAAAGTTTAGCTTATGGCAACAGCATGACGGTGAAATCAGTACGACGGGTTCCCTGGCCGAGTGAACATCGAGACCGATATAATCTCAACCCAGAAACCCAGCTCTGCGGAAACGTCCAACCTATGACTGAATTATTTTCCATCAGACGCCACGAGAGCAGCGGAAAAATTTCTATGTCCAAGAAGCTACGTCCGACCCGTGACTGGATAAATTCCATCTTCGAGAACCACAAGGCTCTATCTCGCGGCCTGCAGCAGAGTTAACTCTACCTTCAAAGTGACCACGAAACGTCTTGTCACGGTCAGCGCTGGAACTAACTCCACCATTCGAGGACACGAAGCGCCATCCTACGAGACCACGCAGAAACTTAACCAGCAGCACCATCACGCGCTAAGATATCATACTTCAGCTATCAGCTAGCTACTTCAGGACTGATCACCTGTGGTACCATCTTGTGACGAAGAAGCGAACTTCTTCAACCTCGACAACCAGCTTACCCACAGCCGTGAGTCGAACGAGAAAAGGCATCATTTACAGAGCTTTCAACGCCTGTGGTTGCCAACCTGGTGTTATTTATTGTTTACGATTCAATCATTTGTTAACATTGATTCTGCATAATAAATCTTGTCCTGTTTAACCTGTGAGTATTTATTTTGAAGAGGAAGAACCTTATTGCGAAGCAACCTCAGCATTGAGATTTGTGAAGCAATAAAAAATCTTCCCCGACAAAGTTCTACACAATCGATATTGTTGCTGATATTGTAGCATTTATAACTGTTTTCGTAAAAACCTGCATTTATTTTTATTAATTATAACCTCTTAAGATAATAAAGAATTTGAATAATGTTTTGTGGGAGAATTGATTCCTAATATCGAAATTTATGAGCGTCCCAATAATAGGACTCTGCGCGTGATTGATTACACACTTGTAAATATTATTACCTCAGATAATGTGGATTATTACGCTTTATAGATGGATTTTCTAGTCTCAATGACCTTTTAGTCTACGCCTTATACTTGGGTAAATGAGTACTTGGGTACTTGACAAATGTTAACTTTCTTTTATTACCCTCTCTACTAAATTAACAAATCCATGGTGATCAGTCTTTTAATAAAACGAGCATAAGTGATTGTGAGTGAATCAGATTGGATTGGTAAGACTTTTATTCAATTTATGATGACGGCAGACTTCACTGTACAATGAGATATTTTCTCCACTCCCTTTTACTAATAATTAACTGTCATGGGATAAAATTGGAAAAGGATTGTCGGCTGCAAAATTGAAAAAAGAATGCCTAAGCAAAATGGGATTAAAACTATATTACAATTACACCCAAATCTGACTAAGAATGTCAAATGACAGCTCTTATCAATGTATCCTGTAGAGTTGTTTGAAGTTGTTTGGTGAAGAAAAAATCAATATCATATCCACTAACAAAAATGGATAATATTCAAAGAAAATGTATACATTCATGTAAGATTTCGTAAAATTATGTCATTTACAGATCTTTTACTTTGTATATCGAAGTTTGGTGTTGGAAGTACACACAGTATTGTATAAATAATATGACTTATACAAAGACTTGCGATTAATAAATAAAAGAACGATATGACTACATATTCTTTATGCAGAGTTTTTTTACTATAACTATTGTATTATTTCCGGAAATTGTCTGTGATAGAAATGGTGTTGATATTCACCATTCTAGTGTGTAAAATGCTATGTCATTGTTTTGAGGTACATACTTGAAGAAATATTGAGTGCTTTCATTGTATCAATGTGATTTCCGAAGTAAATTTATGTTGGTTAGCCATTTATCGGATCTACTATACAAAAATGGTTGCAATATAACCTCAAAGATAATGTATAATCATCGATGACTCATTTTCGACATCGATGACATCGACGTTTCATTATTTGTGAGACATTACACCACGCAATTTATCCATAACAACCCTATCATGCTCGACTATAAAAAGTGCTATATGATCCTATTTGCGGTATACGGCTCGAGCAACACTGGAGAAGGTTCATGAAAAGGAAACGCGATTGGGGTGTGTAGGATATGTTTCCATGAATATTGATAACAAACTTCTATTTTAGTACAAAGAGTTCCATACTATCTCATCTTCTAATGCATAGAATTAAACACCAATTTTAATATTAAAATTTGATATATAAAATTGAGATAAGTCAATATTTAGTATTGTTATGCATTATTTTGTTTAGTTTTAGGATGAAGTAAGTCTGTGGTGCACCCAGTAGCGGCTGGGAGCCCCACATCATTCTCATCCCAAACAAAACTGCCTAGAATGAGTGGGGTCTAAGTCAAGTCGATGAATTTATGTTAATGTAAACGTGTGATGCTAAGAGATACAATCAATTATAAAAACTTATAATTGGTTACGACTCCTCAGTGAATCTAACTCTGTTGAATCAAACGTGTGATGGTTTTAGTGCTATAATTTGGTTTATTACATAGTAATGGTGGTATGAAGTTCTACATATTTGATATTGTTGCTGTAAATAGATATTAAACTGAGGTAATCTTGTTTCTAGAACTGAAAAGTCAGAAAAATACTTCTACTGATATTTTGATGTTACGCCTATATTTATGGGTTGACAATGTTTATTTTAGTAAAAATAGGGTTTTATATTCATAAAAAACATTTATGTTTATTGTAAAAAGTTAGGCTTATAAATCCATGTGTCATTCAATATCTATAAAAATGAGTAGGCCGAAGCGGAAAACTTACAATTGGTTACGACTCCCCATTGAATCTAACTCTGTTGAATCAAACGGCGATGAAGATAGGAATCCAGACTACAAAATCGATGACAGGCTTACGCCTTTTGAACAAAGACTGGACCTTATGGTAAGAAGAAATAGATCACTTTGTAGTACGCCAGTCTCAAATGCTGAGTCCGATGAAAATAACGGTTTAATCGATCCGCAATACAAAGTTAAACTAGAAAAAGGCTCAGTAAACCTGAATTCCATAAAAACCATTGCTAAAACCTGAGGAATTCTAGGGAGAGAAATATGAAAATAAATGGCCTCATAACTGCAAGGAAAGTATTTTCAGATATCCATTGTAACTATAAAATTGTGCGTCGTGAAAAAGTCAGAACCAAAGAGTGACAATTTAGCTCTCGATCTTTCTGGAAATTGATTGTATTAAACTGCAAATATAAGTATTTTACCTTTTATAAACACAGAAGCCGCGTAAAGAAGGTGAAATTTTAAGGGGTGGGGCAAATAAATATCAC
This sequence comes from Laupala kohalensis, assembly GCA_002313205.1. NCBI lineage: Eukaryota > Metazoa > Arthropoda > Insecta > Orthoptera > Trigonidiidae > Laupala > Laupala kohalensis. The sequence continues at coordinate 210,919 of NNCF01127665.1, forward strand.
TTATAGTCAAATCAAGGAACGCCAGTAGCAGTATGGCAAACAAATTTTTAGTAAATTTTATGTCAGATGATTTATTAATATAAGGCAGTAAATGCGCAGAAATGTTAAATTTTAAAGAAATATCTTAATTTTTTTTTGAAAATAACCAGTTATATTTAAGCATTTTTACATTTCTATGCTGAGTAATCCATATGTACGTATGTGCATTTTTGGATTTAAACAAGTATAATATACACGGATGAATATATTCCAACAATTATTTGCACGNTTTTTTTTTGAAAATAACCAGTTTTATTTAAGCATTTTTACATTTCTATGATGAGTAATCCATATGTACGTATGTGCATTTTTGGATTTAAACAAGTATAATATACACGGATGAATATATTCCAACAATTATTTGCACGTATATATGAGTGTATACTCATGTATACTGCTAAAAGCGCTCCATAAATGCACGTTTTTGCTTTCGTTATCTGTGTTTATGTGTGTGAATAAATTCATATATGCAAAATGTTACATCAAAATGCAATATATTACATGTACACATATATACATACGCATACTTAGCGCTTTTTACTGCACACAAATCGGTCTTAATTTAAAAAAATGCTATTTTCTGCGAAATAAAAAATTACAAAATAATTTCTCATTTTTGAGCGTTCATATCACGGTTTCTGTGCGTCTGATGAAAAAATTACTTCTGAACAAATTGTTGAAAAGTTTGTCAGCTAAACATTTTACTTTCAACTTTTTTTATATCATGCGTGGATTTAGAGATATTTACAATAAATCGTTTTGCAGCCCCATTTGACCGCCCACCCCCCAAGGGGACCCACCGAACCCCTGAAGTGTCCCATTTTATTTCCCCTTTAAAGTGACCCCTAAACCTATCTTTATGCTAAGTTTCGTGTCTGGAGGATTTTTGTCCAGTTAAAATATTTATTTAATGGTGTTAGTTTTATTGAGGTTGATAGTAGTATAAGTTACTTAGGTCCAGTATAACATTTTTCTTAATATTAGTCTTATAAAGATTATATGTTAAAAAAGAGTGATAATTTTAGTACATATATAATCGGTTTTCTTTGTTTTACGATGTAATAGGATTATTTATAGAGTGTCAAATAAACCCTTAAAAATCTCAAATCAAGGAATCATTGATTTATACCAATCGATTCTCACCAGCTCATGTGTGTGTGTGTTTCTCGACTATTATTAACTAACTGACACTACAATACACCGACGTACACAAAATACTCCAATATTTGAGGTTCCCAGTTGTACTCACAACACCGTATTAAGTAATGGAAAACGACAGGCATATACTAAAATCGAACAACAGGATTAAAGCCATGTGGAATATTGTTAAAAATTACACGTCAACTTCTGAAAACCGCGAAGAAAATGTTTCTTTACTAAACGATGGCAAAATCGTAACAAATCCTCAGGACATCGCAAATTTGTTTAATTNGTATATCCAAATAAATGTCCTCCAATTATATCCTCCCACGTACACAATTCTATGTTCACTTCCGAAACAAACTCCAGTAAAGTCATGGGAATCATCAGCTCATTAAAAAACAAATTTTCAACAGGCGTAGATGATATACCTGAGTTTATTGTTAAATTTTCGTCCCATGCTATATTAAATCTACTCATAAATATTTTTAATAGTTCTTTATCGGAAGGGGTGTTTCCTAAAATATTTAAGAGAGCTAAATTGAAACTTTTACACAAAAAGGGAAAAGAAACTTAATATTGAAAATTACCGATCAATATCTCTACTACCCACATTCTCAAAAATCCTAGAAAAATTATTCTATAAGCGTCTTCTAGATTTTTTATCAACAAATATCTACATTCTCTCTGATNCAAATATCAACATTCTCTCTGACGATCAACACGGTTTTAGGAAATCCTTTTCTACTACAAGCGCCGTATTTTCTTACTTAAATGATGTTACCACATCTCTAGACCGTGTAGAAAATCCTCAGGGTGTTTTTCATGACTTATCCAAAGCATTCGATGTCATCGATCACGAAATTCTCCTTTCCAAATTGCATTCTTTAGGCATTCGTGGACTTCCACATCAATGGCTAACTTCTTATTTAAAAGATAGATATCAACAAGTAGAAATATCCTATACTAAAAATAAAATACTTGAGCGTTGTCTTTCAGAAACAAAGCCACTTACTTGCGGAGTACCCCAAGGATCAATTCTCGGCCCTATACTCTTTTTATTGTATGTGAACGACATGTCATCATCCACATCAGATTGCAAAATGGCTCTTTTTGCTGATGACACTAATTTACTGTGTAAACACGCCAATGCTCAAAAAGTTTTGTCTAATCTTTCGACTTGGTTCAATGCAAATCGTCTCATTGTAAACACTGACAAAATAGTGTCTATGTCATTTCACAATAGTAATACAAAACTTTACCCCAGGTTTCTCTTTCTCTAAATGGAACACAATTAAAAACTGTTACGAGTACAAAATTCTTAGGTCTCCATATTCAAGACAACCTCAAATGGAATTGTCACATTGACAATCTTAATTCCCAATTAAGCAAATTGTGTTACGCATTCCGAATCTTAGTTAACGCAGTTAGTCCACGTATTTCCCGTTGCGTATATTTTGCAAACGTTTACTCCC